>PVJD01014425.1:0-29189 GCA_004026545.1 Mormoops blainvillei
GGAGATGCCAATGTAAAGCCAAAGGCGCCACAGCCAAATCAAGAAGCAGTGCGAACCACAATAGATACAACTCCACTCCCACAGGGCGACGCTAATATAAGTGAATTGTTGAAATACGAAAATAACAAGCGTTGGCGAGGATGTGGAGAATTGGAACCCTCCGTGCATTGCTGGTAGGAATGTAAGCTGGTGCAGCAGCTAGGGAAAAGAGTGTGGAGGTTCCTTAGAATGTTAAACAGAGTTCCCATGTGACCCAGCAATCCCACTAGGGCACATACCCAAGAGAATGGTAAATAGGTGTTCAAACAAAAGCTCGTACATGAATGTTTGTAGAAGCACTATGTACAATCGCCATAAGGTGGAAATGACCAAATGTCCATCAGCAGGTAAGTGGATAGGCAGAATATTATTCAGCCATAAAAAGGAATGAAGTTCTGACCCAGGCTACAACACAGATGAACCTTGAAAAGATGTTATGTGAAAGAAGCTGGTCACGAAAGGACAAATACTGTGTAATTCCATTTGGAATGTCCAGAATAGGTAAATCCATAGAGATAGAAATTGGGTCAGTGGTTGCCAGTGGCTGGGGAAGAGCAAAGAGAGGTGGCTGCTTGATGGGAATGGGGTTTCCTTTTGGGGTGATGAAAATGTCTTGGAAATAAATACATTTTCATCGCCCTCAAAGTAGATTGTGGTTGTCCAGCATTGTAAATGTACTAAATGCCGGTGAATTTTTCACTGTAAAACAGCTAATTCTATGTTATGTGAATTTTACCTCAATGTTTAAAAAAAAGCTTGTAGCCAAACCAAATTTTTAAGGTAAAGTTGCACAGAAATTTATTTTAGACTTTCTTTCTTTCTTTATTTTTAGAGAGAGGGGAAGGGAGGGAAAAAGAGAGGGAGAGAAACATCAGTGTGTGAAAGATACATTGATTGGTTGCCTCACAAACACCCCCAACCAGGAACCTGGTCCGGGAATTGAATTGCAACCCAGGCATGTGCCCTGACCAGGAATTGAACAGGGGATCTTTTGGTTTGTGGAATGGCATCCAACCCACTGAGCCACACCAGTCAGGGCTGTACAGAAATTTTTATTAAGTGCACTTCATCAACTGAAGCAAATTTCAAAGAAATGCTTGATGGGAGGAAGCTGAAGTGCAGTGTTTGAAAAATTAAAAAATAAAAAAGTTTAAAAAAAAGCAAAATCGAAGGCTGTTGGGAAAGCAGCCTCATGGTTGCAGTTTTCCCAAAGAAAGCATCCCTCAACCTCAAACAGTAATGTATTTACTCCTTAGGATAGCCAAAAGAGGTAGGTGCAATTGTCCCCATTTTACCAACGACTTAACTGAGGCACAAAGAGGTTACATAGCTAGAAAGTGGTAGAACCAGGACTTGAACCCAGGCAGGTGGCTCCAGAGTTGGGTCATTCACCCCTTCATAGTGGTGCATCTGATTGCCCTGGCTGTTGTCTCAAGCTGTCCCCACTTTTCTTGCAACTCCACAAAGCCAAGGTGTATGAGTCTGCCTGCCTCCCACCAGCAGGCACCCCTGCCCCATCAGGGACTGTGACCTTGGAGAAGGTGTCCTGCCTCTCTCCTCTCTAGAGCCATTGCCTGTCTTCACCAATTTCTGGGGTGAATTTCTACCCCGCTTCTTACTAGCTGTCTGACAGTGGACAGGTTCATCAACCTCTCTGTAAAATGAAGCTAACAACATTACCCACACCATCAAGCTGTTGTGAGCATTAAATGAATAAATATATGAGAAGCACGGGGTACTATCTGACACATGACATGTATTCGGTGAGTGGGAGGTAGCTACGAGGATGAGGATGAGCATGTTGAAACTATTATCAAGGCATACCCTGTCCTAGGCACCAAGTTCCTTCAAGACTCCTGACTTTTCGCCTTAGCTCTCCCAGTGCGTGGCACTGTGCTAGACAGTGTGTACACTGCAGGCCCTCAATATCTGTGTCTTTGGAAATGGACTGAGGAATAGAACATTATGCTCAACACCCCAAAGGGCCCCAAGTTCTCCAAAGTAAGGTGTTGGGGAAGGGAGGTGAGGGTGACAGCCAACCCATGTGACGCCCCACTCCAATCCTTATCATTTGACTCCTACTCCTGATCCCCAGGGTGTCAGGCAGGCCACTGCGCATTCAGAAGGTCTTTAAGAGTTCATTGGTAGAACTTCCTGGAGGATTATTTAAGAAAAGTAAATGACAAAAAGGTTTCCTTAGACATTTTCAGCCAGCACCCTGAGTACCAGTCATAATCCTCAGTTGTGTCCCCGCTGGCCCTTTGAGAACTAGCATGTAGAACACAAAGAATGACAAGTCGGTTCCTGCTGTCACCCTGCAGACAGTCTCCTCACCCTGTAAACTCTCAGTGCCCTGAGACGTGCCCACACACCCCAGAGGGTTCAGCCAGTTTGAGAAAGCCTGACTTAGCAGGAAGATTTGAAGACTCAGCCCTAAGAAGACACACCAGGCCAGCCTTTCTTAAGAGGAACTCTACTGGAGGCTCTTGAACGAAGCCCTCATTTCTTCACGTGAAGCGCTGTGCAGCCCACCCCACTTCCCTTTTTCTCCCATTTCTAATAAGCACTGGCACATTGTGGGGAAGGGAGACTGAATTGTTACAATGTATTACCTAAACTTCCCAAGTAATGACACAATCAAAAGTGTTACCAAGGCAAATCATGGAGTGTTGATTGGTAATTTGTTGATTCCTGTTTCAATGCAGCATTTATTACAGCTGATACTTGAAGATGTGACTAAATTCTCAACTGTACATTCTACTTGAAATATATATATATATTTTTTTTTTTTCCATAAGGTTGATTCCTTTCTTCCGTAATCTCTAGAGAGGCAGTTCACAGAATGATTAGGATCAGGGCCTTTTGCCAGGCAGCCTGGATCCTCATCTTGATTACTCCATTTGCTTGCAGGTAGCCTTTGGCAAATGATCTAATCTTTCTAAGTTTCTCTGTCAGTGAAGAACGTGTCATACAATAACAGCAGCTCTTCATACAACTGTTCTGAGGCTTCAATAAATTAACAGAAGTATAGCACTTAGAATGGTGCCTGGCACGTAGAAAACCCCATGGAAGAATTAGTTATTATTCATAAGTTAAGACTGATGTTTAACTGGTAGTTTCCTTTGCCCCAGTCCAAATGGTGGGTACCTAGGTGTATAGAGGGCAACTCCCACTTCAGCTGCAATTTGCCCACAATAGAGCTAAAAGATTCCCAGAGCCTGCAGAGGGTCCACCTATCTTAAAATATACTCGATATAACTCAACAGTCAGAGGGAGTCCCAGAAGCTGACTGCAGTGGGATTGGATGTGAGTCGTCCACACTGTGTGGCGGCACCATGCTTTTCACTTGTCAGACACTTGGGTCTCTCCTCGCTTGAAATACCTCCTTTCTCCAGCAAAGTTTATTTCCTGTTTAAAGACATAGACCAAGGCCAAGTGACCTGCTCAAGACCACACACCAGTCTGTGGCAGAGCAAGGCTTGGAGCGTGGGTCAGTCTGACTCCAAAGGCAGGAAATAATTTCTAATCTATCAAGTTACCAATCAGTACTGGAAATGAGAACAGAGAAAAAGCACTGAATGCTTCATTTAAAACATGCTCATTCTACATGCAGACAATTGTTGTTTTACGGAAAAGGTAGAAGAAAGAGAGGTTACATTTTGGCATGCAAAGGCAGAACAATAAATATTTTTTTTTCCTGTTCCTGGATCTCGATGCAGCTTCTTCATGTAACAAAAACGCAGGACCGCCTGCCTGCTGCTATGAAAGTCAATACTCGAGAGGCAGGTGCTGATGTAAAGGAAAGTGGTTTATTTGCAGATGTCAGCCACCTGGAAGATGGGGGACTCACGTCTCAAGCCCATCTCCACCCCTCAGTGGAGGCAGAGCTTTTTATAAGGAGGGAGAAGGGAACAAAACAAAGACATCAAGGGAGGGGGTTGAAAAGTTCTGTACGAGCAGATGGGCACAGTCCATTCTGATAATGCAAGTGATGGTCCGGGCCGCAGCATCCTAGTTTAGTCATCCTGGCTTCACATTATCCCGGCTTCACGTCATCCTGGCTCCATAGTTGAAGGTCGGAAAATCTCCCGGAGCTGGGATGGGTTACAATGTCCCACTGTTACAATTTTCCAGTGTGGTATTCAAAGCAAGTGAATTTATGCATGTTGACACAGCTCTTATTTTAAACTCTTCTTTGGCTCAGTTTTCAGCTTCTTCCTCTTGACACAACCAGTCCCATGGCTCCCCTCTTTCAGTCTCTGAGAATCTACCTCAAATCGTTATGCAGTACTTATTAATATCGACACTGCAAATGATAATGTTCAGTCCTCCCCACTAAGCCATAGGTTTCTTCTGGTTTTATAGGAAATTGCCTGGCATATTATTAACATGTTAATCGTAAGAGTCATGCCCTTTAAGGATATATTAATATTGATATTTTAAACATATGTTCCGTGGGGAGTACCTTTCTACTTGCCAGATGAGATGCCCAATTTATTATTCACTTAATAGAGCCAATTAAAACTTCAAAAATAATAAAATAATAAAAAATGTTCATTTCATCAGGAAGTTTGTCCTTTAATAATCTTAAATTGCCTTTATTCCAAATTAATTACAAATACATAGTTTTCTCATTTTTGTTTGAAATAGACAGATTTTGTTTCACTCTCAGTATACCTATCGACAGTAAAGCTCCCTAAGTGAAAAATGAATGTATATAACTTTCGATTTGCTTCCTTAAAAAACACTGGGTTATTGCACTTTGGTTATTTGCAGTTAATCAGACAAAATTTAGAAACTTTTCAGTAAACATATTTGTGCAAAAAAAGAAAACTGTACTGCAATGCAATATGCCTGCCAAATGGGAAAAATAATGCTAAAGAATGTTCCATTGCTGTACAATTGGTAAGATCTCCAGTAGGGCCAAAGTGACATCATGTGCCCCCTGCTACGATGTACTGAGAAGGACCCAACATCCCTTCAGTGGCATTCTTGCCAAAAATACCTAAACCTAATCATGAAGAAACATTAGACAAACTCAAACTAAAGGGACTTCCACACAGTGAATACTCCTATATTCTTCAAAAAATGTGAAGGTCAAGAAATACAAAACAAGTTAAGGAACTGTCTCAGATGAAAAGAAACTAAGATGATAATACAACTAAATCAAAAGTGCGATTCTGGATTGGATCCTCGACCAGGAAAGAAAAATAGCCATAGGAAGAGACATTATGGGGACAATCGACAACAGTGGAACAGGAATTGTGGACTAAACAATAGCTTTGTAGCAATGTCAAATTTCCTGACTTTGATTAGTGTACAATGATTACATAAGAGAATGTCCTTGTTCTTAAGAATTATACCCTGCAGCATTTTTGGTGCAGGGGCATAATGTCTCCAGCTAATCCATGGTTTGGGGAAAAAAAGAATATATGCATGTATAAATAAAAAAAGAGACAGAGACTGACAAGGAAAACAGGACAAAATGTCGACAATGGTTGAATCTGGGAAAGGGTGAACAAGAGTTCCTTGTATGCTTTTTGTAACTTGTGCTGGATGCTACATTTTCATGAAAAGTATTTAATCTGTATTTAGATTCCATAAAATTTACAGTTGAAAAAAGATAAGTGAACATAGCCAAATAGTTTTAACATACCTAAAATTTTTCCCATAACTGGATTGAGTACCAAAAGGCATTTTCCTTTAATATTTACATCCACATTGACAAAACTACTTTATTTTTTAGAAGAATTGATTCGACTCCAAAGCAAAACATGTCAATTTCAAAGCCACGTCTGTACAAGTTAAGTAAATTCACTAATTTGTGTCAACTCAGTATTTTTAATGTTAAAATCAAAGGGGTCTTGTGCTATTTGAAAAGCAATTCTAGATTTATCAATACATACAAAGAAAGCATTCTTCAAAGTTTCCTTATAATTTCACAATCAACTTACGTAATGCTGTCTATTACAATTAAAATCTTCTGCATATTGTTCCATGTTAGTAAAATGTATAAAATCATTATTATTAATTTAAGTCATGCAAAGTTTAATTCCAACATAAACTCTTATACCTGCCTAGCTAAATCACAAATAAGCTTTTCCGCTCTGTGGAGCTTCAATTTTATCTTGTTCACATGCAGTGTGATATCCATGAGAAAACATGTAAATCATATTACCATTTTTTTTTGATTAGTGAATATTTGGCAAGCATTCCTTTCGTTCTGAGAAAATCTTGAATTGCAGTTAACAGCACAGTAAAACTTCGCAAAACTCTTTGTGGCTCAACCAACGAGCATTGGCAATAAACACAAGATCATTAAATTCACCGTCTGCTTCTTTCAATGGTTCCATAAACTGGTGATGAGTCATAGAATTTGCACGTATATGCTGAACAATTTTAACAACCGTTTCCATGACGCTTTTTGTAGAATCTGTTTCGGAAAACTGAGCACAAATATTTTCGGCATGTATCATAAGTGATATGAAGTCACCAGAAAAACATCAGTCTCTTGTTTTAAAATTCTAACAAATCCAGAGTCTCGACCTAACAGCTGGAGCACCATCTGTTATGATATATTTTTTTATATCTAACTAAAGTTCTTCTTTGAAAGATGTAAAAGATTTTAAAATATCTATGCCATAGTTTTTTAGGCTATGAATTGTCATTTCTTTGCAAGCATGGCAGTCCTTTGAAACAATACATACCCAAAATACTAATAAGAGAGTGTCCTATATCACATGAATTGTCCAAAGTTAAAGAAAAGTGCTTGTAATTTTTTTCAATTTTTGAATCAATTAATCTTAGATACTGTTAGAAAGGTCTGGTATTCTACAGACAGTTATTTTGTGGTTTAATTGAAGACCTTTCTTTTTTGTAAAATATCATTTTTAGTCTTTTCCTTATAATTTTTAAACAAAATGTCCATAACTGAAATAATTTCATTTACTATTGCCATCTAAAACTGGTTTTCTTTCACATGCAGGAATTCAAGCAATTTGAAAGCTGGCCAAATTTACAAGTTCAGAGCTTGCTATAATTTTTAAAACAATTTTAACTGGACATTCAATTTTGAATGCAGGCAGCTAATTTTTTTTTTTTAGTCTTCTCATCAAATTCACTCTGTATTCACTGAAAGATATTCCTTATTTTTGTTCACTCTATTACCTTTAAACAATTTTTACACAACAGCTTTTTTGTTTTGGTCTGTTGCAGCAAATTATATGAAATTTACAACATACTTCTTATATTGTGTGTGTTTGCATTTTTTGTTCTTCTGGTTTAGTACTAATATCCACATCTCCACTCAATTCTGCCTCAGTACTATGCCTTCTATTTAATTTTTAAGAGTTAGTACATACTTATTTATTTTTTTAAATTAATTTATGGTTTAATCCTCACCCAAGGTCATTTTTTCATTGTTTTTAGGGAGAGGAAGCAGGGGAGACGGAGAGAGAGAGAGACAGAGAGAAACATTGATATGAGAGAGAAACATCGATTAGTTGCCTCCCATACGTGTCCCAACTGGGGATCAAACCCACAACCTGGGTACGGGCCCTGATCAGGAATCAAACCCGCGACCCCCCAGTCTAGGGGATGGTGCTCCAACTGAGCCTCACTGGTTTAATTATATTATAATTTAAAGTATAAGAAGTATTTCAATTTAGTTACCAATTATGATTTATATAGGTATGATGGTAAATGGTGCTATCTGTATAAAATGTTCAAATAGAAATACATTTCAATATTAAATTAGTGTGTAGGAAAAATGTGAATTGACTCAATACATTCACACTAACTAGAGAGATAATGGGTTTATGTATAATACTACAGACGACTCACAACACACAGTGCAGTACAGTATAGCAACATCTATGAGACACAACAGTTAAAGTATAAATGTTCTAGAAAAAGAGGAAGGAGATAAACAAATATGTTTACCACAAATATGTTTACCATTACCTATGGGTAAACGTATGCATTATTTTCAAATAATTTTCTTTTTTGACTGTTTTTATATTTGAAACTACAGCTGGTACTAAGAAAGCTCTCATAAAAGTATTTTATAATTTTAACTCAGGTTAACTTCATGAGGCCTTTTCTCACCTCCCTTTTCTCTGTTCTTATGAAATCCAGTGCACTACTCTGAAGCACTTTAGCAACACTGGTGGTCCCAGGTACTCGTCACCCAAGTCAGGTAGCAACGTTTAAAAATGATGATGGTGGCGATGACATTGATAAATATGTGTGGAAGACGAGTCCTTTTCCTGAAATAGTCATTTTTTTTCTATAACCTGAAATAATCATGTCTTTTCTATAGCTATGCTCTTTCAGACGCTTACTGAGATGCTGTGTTTGTTTGTGTTGTTTTTTTTTTTGCAGTTTCCTGTGAATAATATTTTGATGTGCCTATATTGTGAGTAAACTGACAATGCCTTTTTCTTTCCAACTTGGTCTGGGTAGAATGGCTTCCGCAAAAAAAAGGGTGGTGAGAAGAAAAAGAGTAGTTCTGCCATCAACAAGGTAGTGACCAGAGGACACACTGTCAACATTCACAAGCGCATCCATGGAGTGGGTTTCAAGAGGTGTACCCCTCGGGCACTCACAGAGATCAGGGATTTATCACGAAGGAGAAGAGAACTCTGGATGTGCGCATCGACACCAGGCTCAACCAAGCAGTCAGGGCCAAAGGAATAAGGAATGTCCCATGCCATATCCAAGCGCGGTTGTCCAAAAAACAATGAGGATCAAGATTCACCAAACAAGCTCTGTGTGTTGGTTACCTACTATGTACCTGTCATCACTTTAAAAAATCAGACAGTTAATGTGGATGAGAACTAGCTGCTGATTGTAGACTAAAGTTATAAAACTGCAACAACAACAACAAAAGTTGCTTATGTTGTTGTTGTATTTCCTTATAAATACAATGACCAGGACAAAAACAAACCCAGCATGTATTTGTATCAGTGCTTGCCCCCCATCCTGAGTTATAGAATTCATTGTTTATCCTTCTCTCTTTTCCCTTTACCATGTGAGCCCTTGAAGCAGGGGCTGTTTTATTAACCTCTGTGGTTCAAGGCTGAGGATAAGTCCTGTCATATGGCAGGAGAGTGGGCATGCTATAAATCTGTGAGGAATGAATGAAAGAATGGGAATCCCATGTATTCATTTTTTTTCATGCATGTACACACTCAGCCCCTACTATATAGCATCGATCCTAGAACATCTGTAAGTTTGGGATATAAGAGGATGATGATTTATTTGTGTGAATATGATGAAATAATATATTTAAAAGCAGAAATTAAAAGACATGGAACCAAGAAGACAACAAAGACCTGACTAGTATATAAAGGGACATTCATCCTAACTACGAAACAATTGCATTACCATGAAAGTGAGAAGCAGTGTCTTATAGACTTCTTTCTCAGTGGGCACCCGATCCTAACTTCATATGAAAGGCTTAAAATAAAAAGACTGCTCTTTGCTTTTTCCTCTTTCCAAATCTTGTGATTTAGGGATCAGAATCACAGTTGGCAAACCTACCCAGAGCTTGTAGCATTCTGATTTAAGCACAGATGCTGTTCGGCTACAAATAGAATCAAGTGTTTTCATCACAGCTGGGTTTCCACCTTCTCTGGCATCTGTGGAGCCCACCCACTGGGTAATCAGTCGATAGGTGCTCACCTTCTCTCTGTATTCCTGTAGGTTTAAGGCAGCTCCGCAGAGAAAACGGAAGTCTGACGCAGGGCTCCTCCATTGTTGTTGCTATGGTGGGCTTAAGCTCATGCAGCAAGAATCACTAAAGAAAGATGACGAGACACCCCACAGGAGCGATATGGTAGACAAGACCTTAAGCAAATGATCCAACTTTTCATCACTGGTAATAGGACAAACTAACACCAAGTGCCTTGTGATGTCATGTCGTGGTGGCTGAGTTATCCATTGCCGCATCATAAACCACCACAGGATTTAGTGACTTAAAATAAATAGCAATTGAGGGGACCTTAAAATTGAATACAAACAAACAAACAAACTGAATTGTTCTTTAAATAACATTCAGTGCGGAGGCAGCATTAATCCAAGTATTTCCATACCCAGACTTTGGCCCACATGCCCTTAGGTTAAAGAGAAAAAGAACTCCAATAACAAATATTGAACTGTAGTAAGGAAACTTGTTTTGCATAAGCATGGGTTCGCAATTCTGAAACTAGTTTCTTTGCATTCTAGGATTAATCAAATAAGTAAATACATTGTGAATAATGGGGTCCATGTTTTTCACTGGTGGAGAAAGTCGTAATCATGAAAAGGGGGCGGAATAGATTGAAGACTTCTATGTTGGATCGGAACTGGAGGTATCATTTTTAATATAGATAGATGGATAGATAGATACAAGAATAGATATAGATATGTGTGCCTATGTATTCAATACATTTGTGTGTGCACGTATGTATACATGCATAGCTAGGTATGTGTACATTGAGATATCTATTTCCTAGCTCTGTCTGCAGACGGTCTAGAAGTAATGACACCCCTAGAATGACAAACATATCTATCACCCAGATCGTGGTTTCTAGATAACATTCTTCACTAAAAGGAACCAGGATTCTTGGAGAAATGACAGATTTTAGGACTGGAACAAGGAAAATAAAGATAAGCCTGGACCATCTGGTGCTAGAAAGTAAGGGAGCACTCAAGAAATGATAGCGACATGTTAAAAGGTCACAGGAGCCAATGCGAAGAACTCCCTCTGGCCCACTGTAGAATAATTGGAGCATAAATGTAAATAATAACATGAAGGGTTATAATTTATTGAATAAAGTAAGAACCCATGAGTCCACATTTAAATGAATGAACAGATAAATAAATAAGAATAAAAAGACCTTCCTTATAGTGCAAGCCAAATAATAAGTGCCAAAGGAATAATGGAAATATAAAAATCACCCTTTCGTTACTATCATCATCATAAGAAGAATGATTCAAGCAAGCATCATCAACACGTGCTAAAATGAGTAGGTGAAAGTTTGGGTAGTAACAAGATATTTTCTGAGTGACAAAGTATCTCTCCGGAACACATCTATTCATTGCAAAGGGGAAAGCAGTAACTTTACAGTTACTGACAGATACCGGCTCAACCAAACAATCAAAGTTAAGGTCAATAATGGATCTAATTGGCAGGATGTGCCTCCTAGTGTGGTGCACTGAGAAAAATTCAGCATCGCTTCTGCAGTATTCCTTCCCAAAATGCATGATCCAAGTCTAATCATGAGGAATATTAAACTTCAAGTTAAGGACATTTTACAAAATAACTGCCTGCACTCTTCAAATAATAGTGTCATGAAGTACGAAGAAAGTATTTCAGATTAAGGAAGACATTAAAGAGATGTGATAATTGAAGGCAACACATATCTTGGATTTTCTGCTCTGTTGTTTGCTACAAAGAACCTCATTGGGACCATTGGCGAAATCTTAATCAGTTATACAGATCAGGCTCTAGTATTGTATCAGTGTTAATTAACTGTTTTTATAATTGTATATGGTTACATAAGATAATTTATTTTTAGGAAATACAAACAAATAATTAAGGGTAAAGGAGTATCATACTGCTATTTACTCAAACAGTTCAGAAAAAAACAAGGGTGAGAGAAAACAGATAGAGACAGATGATGACAGAGATTGAAAGAGGAATAAAGCAAATATAATAAAGTACTGTATTAATATTTGGGGACTCTTGGTATCTGGAAATTCATTGTACTATTCATGCGACTTATTTCTATAAGTCTGAAATGATGTCAAACTCTCTCTATGTAAGTTACCTGTTGTTTTGTGAGCTGACTGGGAAGATGAGTACTTCTTGTTTCCAGTATCACATGAAAGAGTCACTCCATGGTCCTTGATTGGATTCCGGGTTGGAGAAAAATATTATAAAGGATATCTGGGGGCCAACTGGGGAAATGTGAATGTTACCTGTACACTAGATAATATTGCTGTACTGATGTTATATTTCTTGGAGATGATAAGGTGACTCTGGAGGAGAAAATCCCTGTTCTCAAGAGATAGAAGCTAAAGTATTATAGTTCAAGATTGAGTATCATAATATCTGAAATTTGTTTTCAAATGGTTCAGGAAATAATAATAATAAACTTAAATACGTGTGCGTGTGTATGTTTGGAGAGAGAGAAGCAAATGTAGTAAAATAATTGTCAGTCTTGGTGAATGGTATAGAGCTTATGTACTGTTCTTTCAAGTTTTCTGTAGTTATGAAAATTTTCAAAATACAGAATTGGAGATAAAAATAAAAGATGAGCATTTCTTGAAAATATCCTTCCCCTGAAATACTGTAGTTTTGATACGACCCCCATATATATCATAGAATCTTAGAATCTGAGTCCTCGGAGTTCATCCAGCTCAGTGTTTATCAAACTATGGATTGTAACTCAGTCCTTGGTCATAAACAGCAGGTAGCTTGCCAGCCTTTCCTCAAATGCAATGGAATGGCATAGAACAAAAAAAATATCAGTGGGCTCCATCATTTATTAAGAGAAGTCTGTTTGGGGAAACTTGTTTGAATTACAGCTACATGTATGTACGAATGCAATGAGTTCCAATGAAAATAATCTATTTCCCATGGGTCATGCTCAAAATGGTTGAAAAGACTCAAATGCCTAGGACCTGCAGACAATTTTAGTTCAGTTCAAGGCTGGGCATTCTGTTCTTCAGCAGGGCATTTTGGGCGCGTGTGTGCCCGCGCGCGCGCGCACGCACACACACACACACACACACACACACACACACAATTATTTCGTTGTTATTATTATTCAAATGACCCAAATTTCAGAGATGTAATTAAATGAATCTCAGTATAGTACATGAATGAGAGGCAAAAAACTAAAGAATTATATACTCCAGAAGTATATACTTCTATTAAATATACACACTAGTATATTTAATAAGGTAATAAATGACAAAGGAGACATCATAAATTAATGGTAGAGACAGGAAGTGAGTAAATTGTTTTGCCATATTAGATCAATTATTTGGTTTAATAAATATTTTAGAGCCTGACTCCACACCCTACAAAATGTATATTTTATTTAAAAAAATTTGATTTTTTTTTTTCGGAGAGAGGGAAGGGTAGGGCAAAAGAGAGGGAGAGAAACACTGATACGCTACCGGTTGCCCCTCTCACACCCCAAACCAGGGACGTGGCCCCCAACACAGGCATGTGCCCTGACTGGGAATCTAACGAGCAACCTTTTGGTTTGCTGTATGGCGCCCAAGCCACTGAGCCACACCAGCCGGGGAAAAATGTACATATTTTAAAAAGTCAAATGAAAAATAACCGGAATACAATTCGGGTGAATTTGTATCGCAAATCAATAGTCAACATTATTCTTTTTTAATTGAGATATAATTGATATATAACATTGTATTAGTTGAAGATTTCAACATAATGATTTGATATTTGTATATATTTCATGGATACTTCCTATTGTTGGCATTTATTCAAAAATTAATCATGTTGTCTTTCTTCTTGTTCTCAAGAACAAGATATGGTGCAGGATAATTTATTGAGAAACTATTTTGCATTTTATTTGCACATCTCTACTCCCCGAGGGCCTTTGCACCAAGCAGGACTCGGGGACCAGGGATACTGCTCAGAAAAAGAAGTCGTTTAAAAGCACCCTCCTAGTCTGCATTCCCACCAACAGTGTGCAAGGTTTCCCTTTTCTTCACATCCTCTCCAGCACTTGTTGTTTGTTGATTTGTTTATGATGACCATTCTGACTGGTGTGAAGTGGTATCTCACTGTGGTTTTAATTTGCATCTTTCTGATGGCTAGTGATGCTGAACATCCTTTCATGTGTTTCTGGGCCCTGCGTATGTCCTCCTTGGAGAAGTGTCTGTTTGGGTCCTTTGCCCATTTTTTAATTGGATTGTTTGTCTTCCTGGTGTTGTCGTACGTCCTACATATCCTTGGCAAATATGTTCCCCCATACAGTCAGTTCCCTTGAAAACAGTATGGAATTTCCTCAAAAAATTAAAAATGGAACTGTCTTTTGACCCAGCAATTCCACTGCTGGGAATATATCCTAAGAATCCCGAAACACCAATTCAGAAGAATTTATGCACCCGTATGTTCACATACTCAAGTGTTGGAAACAGCCTAAGTGCCCATCAGTAGATGAATGGATTAAAAAACTGGTATATTTACCCAACAGAATACTATGCAGCACAAAGAAAGAAGCAATTCCTACCTTTTGCGACAGCTTGGATGGAACTGAAGAGCATTATGCTAAGTGAAATAAGTCTGGTGGTGAAAGACAAACACCATATGATCTCACTTATAAGAGGAATCTAGTGAACAAAATAAACTAACGAGCAAAACAGAACCAGAGACATGGAAACATGGAACAGACTGACAGTTGCCAGAGGGGAGAGGGGTCAGGGGAATGGTGGAAAGAAGGGGAAGGGACTGTTCAAAGAACAAAGGACATGGACAACACTGAGGAGATTGACTGTGGGAGTGGGAGGTGGGATGGGTAGAGGAGGGCAAAAGGGAAAAAACTGGGACAAGTATAATAGAATTAATAATAATAATAATAATAATAATAATAATAATAATAACAACCTTCCTTTTCCAAGGCATTGTTTTTAGGCCCAAGCTCCTTAAGGGACTTTGGCCGAGTTGAGAGATGCCAACTTCATAGACTCCATCAATGGTTTTCTTTGAACTCATTTTACGTATTTCAGATAAATGATTCCTCACGTTTAAAATGAAGAGATTTAATTAACCCAGGGATTCTCAACCTGGGGTTTAGGAGATCAGTGAGCTTGAAAACATTTACTCCTCATTTTTACTGATCTCTAACAGAGGTGTTTCCCTCAACTGCAAATAAAAGTATCAAAACATGGTTGTGTTAGCAGGACCTGTGCCTTGTCACTAATAGAAATCACAAATATTTTCACATCGCATGACGGTTGCACATATCTCAAAATGTCATTTACATTCATTGCCACTTAAAAACCTTGGTAGTTATTAAACTACTGCTAGGTTTTGTTACTTAATAGATTAAAGAAGTACATATATCACACATTTAGAATATGTGATACCCTGATAAACATATTTTAAAGTAATTGGCTTTCTTTGTATTCCTATATATGATGTTTTATGCATTCAAAAACATAATTTTGAAAAGTCAAAACAAAAGGTCTCCTGAGCCCTTAAAAAAAATAAAAAACATTCAGTGCCCTTGGACCGAACAGTCTTGGGTTTCCGATACCCACATTGGAGTGTACACAAGATTTCTTTCCATCCCTCTGGGAAAATAGCTCGCAATTTAGATAATTATCTCTGTCACAAGGGCACACTGACATTTTGATCATTCCCCATTGGACTTGAAGTGCTGCCACCTAGTCTGCTAGCTGAAACGACCAAACCTTTAAGCTCAACCTTTCAAATGAACCTTTCTCTAGAAACTATTCTTTAATACTTTCACAGAAAAATCTAGGAAAGAGCACTAGAAACTGAACCAGAACACCTATGTCTTACTCCGGGTTTGCTGTCTAGTCCTGGGAAAGTCATTTAACTTCTTTGAACCTCATCTATAAACACATTGAAATGATTATTAAAATCTCTAAGTTCCCTTTCTAGTTGTAAAATTCTACCTTTCTTAAATTTTCTGCTCTTCTGATGGATGTGTTCTTTGGGATTCAGTTCTTAGTACTTTAATTCATTCATTCATTCATCAGATACTGAGGTGGGAATAACTAAGCAACTAAGCTAGAAGGTTCTGGGAAAATTTTCCAATGAGTCATACTGGAAAGGTTTGGAAGACTGAGTAGAAGTTCATTAAGTGAAGAGAGGACAAGAACATTTCAGGCAGAGAGGACACTGCCAAGGCCCAGTGTGCTCAGGGCCCACAGCACATTGAGGGGCTTATAGGGGTTCGAAGGGGACCAGATCTGTTGAGTCTGGGCTCCTTGGCGTATAGGAAATGAGAGAAAGTGTATAAACAGGTGAACTGATGTAGTCAAGTTTGTGTTTTGGAAAAAACAGCCCTGGGAGAAAACTGAAATCGGAGAGATCAGTTAGAAAGTAAGATGCTGCAACATTTGGGATAAGAGATAATGGAGGCACGAATCAAGGCACTGGCAGTGGGAACAGAGAAATGAATGGAAAGAACGGCAGGAGATAATCTTTATGAGAAATTGGGTGTGGTGATGGGGGAGGAATCAATGGGGATGCTAGTTTCCAGTGAGGGCAACTGGGTGAAGAGTGCTAATGAAGAGTGTGCAGTTATTAATCAGAACAGGAAATACAAGAAAAAGAAAAGTTTCTCTGGCAAAGAAAACTGTTTTGAAATGTTGAGTTTGAGGAGCCTGTTTGACCTTCAGAGAGAAATCCTGGAGCTCAACCTTTCCCTATGGAAATATGGGCACGGAATAGTGGAGAAAGGTATGCCTGGAGATATAGAACTATAAACACCACACGAGGTGACCGAAGCCATTTCATCAGCTCCCCCACCTCAGCCACCAATGGCACCACCATCCATCCGCCTGGTCCCCTGCACTGTTTCACCTAACCCAGCCCCTCAGATCCGGACTCCCGATCTTGCCGTTAAGGCTCACAGCAATGGTGTCCCCCTCGCCCCCACCTTTAAAACCAACCTTTATGTTGCTCCACAACACATCTATACATTAGTTAGGGTACAGGCAAAATTGTTCCTGCAAAGGAACCCCAAAGTACAATAGCTTATATATGATAGGAGTTTCTTTCTTATATAATAGCCTACGGTCCACAGGACAGCTCTGTTCCATGAGGACATAGAGGAACCTCGGCCGGTGGGCATCTCTGTCATCCTCGGCACCCCTATTCGGGTCCAAGGAATTGTTCCAATTATTGCCATTTCCCAGTTGGTGGAGGGAAAAACTAGGGCAAGCAGCTTCATCTTTAGGGAGATAAATACACATCAGTTCTATTCATATCCCATCGGTCCAAACTTGGTCATATGACCGTACCTACCTTCAAGGGAGAGTGAGCCAGCATCTGGAGTCCCTTTGAGTGCAGAGTGTCATTGTGGTTTATTTTTCCTACTGGTTCTTGCTCATAGTTGTCTGTCTCTTATTGAGCATGGTTATCTTTCATTGTATGCTGGACATTACATATGAAAAATTATTTGTAGAAGTAATTCAATGCCCAGGTCGATGTAATATTCCTCTAGATAAGTTCTTTTGCCTTTTCCAGAATCACCTGAGTCCAAGCCCGAGCTGTGAAACTTTCTAAAGGAGCCACTTCCAGTTCGCCCTTACTCCTCACGGGCATGTGCATATGGAATGAGGAATGGTTTACCAGGCCTCCACCCTTGTCAGGTCCTGATCTGACTCTTGTCCCCCTAATTCCATGGCATTGCTAAAAAGACAGCTCACCCTGTCAACTGTCTCTTCAGGATCAGCTAATGACTCCAAGGCAAAAATGGTCCAGAGTGCCAAGCTGATCCCCTCTGGATTTCCATTCTCTGCTGGATCTCCCAGAAATTTATCAGTATTTTGGTAGCTTTTTATGCTTTTAAAAAATGTTTAATATATTATGTTCAGTAGGAAGGTTGATCTGAATTATCTAGTGTGCCATTACTAAAATTGGAAGTGTTGCTTCTTTGTAGTTCCTAGAACACCGTTTTGAAAGATTAGGTTCACGGGCCACATACATCAAAAATCCTATATCATGTTTGATAAAAATTCAAATTCCAGGGCTGCCATCTCAGGCTTCATTTGGAACCCATGGCACTAAAACCCAGAAATATGCACCTTTGATGGTTAGTTTCTCAGCCTATGATTGTGAAGACTTAAGTTAGAGAAATGCTCCCCCAAAGCCTAGCCCAGAACTCTTAACAATAGGTATTAAAGGGATTTTGATTTGATTCTCGTTTAAAGGACAGGTAGGACAGAAGAAAGCAGAACATATGTTTCAGTCAGAATTTGGTCAATGGTTAAATCTCCTATCTCCTCTCCACTTGAAAAAAAAAAAGAAGTCCCCCTTAAGACAGGATGATCCTAACAAAAAAATCTCAAAAACCAAACCCCTATCGAAAACCAAAATCTGGTCCAATTACATTCACCTGTCTCAGGAGTAGCATTCATTTTGATCAGTCATGGATGGCAAGGTACTTCATGTGCCTGTCGGTCACTAATGAAAGGTTTGA
Organism: Mormoops blainvillei; assembly: GCA_004026545.1. Lineage (NCBI taxonomy): Eukaryota > Metazoa > Chordata > Mammalia > Chiroptera > Mormoopidae > Mormoops > Mormoops blainvillei. Next base: position 18,240 of record PVJD01014425.1, read on the forward strand.
TAAAGAAATTTGCCCTGCCTGGTGTGGCTCAGTGGATTGAGCACTGGCCTGCAAACTGAAGGGTCACCAGTTCGATTCCCAGTCAGGGCACATGCCTGGGTTGCAGGTCAGGTCCCCAGTAGGGGGCATGTAAGAGGCAACCACACATTGATGTTTCTCTCTCTCTCTTTCTCCCTCCCTTCCCCTCTGTCTAAAAATAAATAAATTAAGTCTTAAAAAAAAAGAAATTAGGTTACCTAAAGATATCTTGACCCCAAATCCATTGGTAAATCCAAGTATGAGCTAGTTTCAAAAAAAATCTATGAAGCTGTATCTTTTATAAAATGTTGGCAATTATAAATAGTAAGGTTTCCTCCCAATATTATTATTTGGCAAAACAAAGATGTTAACACTATGTTAGTCTTCAGGATAATTTTGAAATTTTACTGGTCTAAGAAATTTGCAGATTTCTGAATCCCTGACTTAATAACTACTAACGTCCTGACTGGTGTGGCTCAGTGGGTTGGGCATTGTCCCGCAAACCAAAAGGTCGCCAGTTCAATTCCCCATCAGGGTGCATGCCTGGGTTGTAGTCCAGGTCCCTGGTTGAGTGTCTGTGAGGGGCAGCTGATCCATGTTTTCCTCACACATCGATCATTCCTTCCCTTTCTTTCTCCCTCCGTTCCCCTCCCTCTAAAAATAAATAAATAAAATCTTTAAAAAAAACCCCAACAAACTACTCAAGCCATTCCAGATTCCAGTATTCAAGAAATTCAGCCTGCGTGCTAAAGTCTCTGCAAATAGCTGGCTAATCTGCATTCCACACTGTCAGGAACATGATTAATTATCTGTTTGGATTAGCCAACAGAATCTATGTTCCCATGTTTCTATGACACGGGTTACTTAAATTTCTTAGCTCTGGCTATGCTTTTAAGTGACAATGCTTTCCCAAATGTTTTTGCTTTCTTGTAGGAAAAAAGAAAAAAACAGAGCCGAGCAGTCTGTGAGCAACACCTTTAGATTTTAGATTTTTCATTCTGCACCAATGTGCAGTGTCTTAGGTTTCTTCGGCTTTTAAAGGAAAAGGGTTGTGTGAGTGCGGGTGTTTTCCACAGCTGAATAACCTTAATATGGAAACATGCTCATGTTACACAGCATAGACTTCAATAGAAAGGTTCAGAAAATTTGAGCTTTTTAATCAGATGATCTTACTTTCTACACAGAAAATGAAATTCCATGGGGAAACTGCTCATCAGAGTGGGCTTTGTTCCTTTATAATATTCGTTTTCTTTTATTTCTCTCTGACCAAGAGGATACTTCAAAAACCACCTGAATAGGAGGGATGGTATTACAAATGAGCTGTTATGAGACTTAAAAAAATCAGATCTTTTTTGGAAACTACAATCAGTTGGAGAGTGGTTTACATGTAAACTGTGCCAAATACCTTAAACTTAAGCCAACTCTGAATACGCCTTATCCATGAAATAATGTTTGTCACTTCAGTAACCTAATAGGCTAGCATACATTTCATGGGCTATGGTAACCTACGTAACCTATGACGATTAAAAAATAATTATTGCATGCCTCTATGGTTTCATTTAACCAGGTTCATTTGCTTGAGTGATGGAATAATTTAGGCCTAATTAAATCTATCTAGATTATGATTCTAAGGAATGGGAAATTTGTGAGTAATAAAATATCTCTAAAATCTGTAGGTTTGCAACTGCATCACAATTTTAGGTTTTTAAAGATGCCTACTCTAAGGCAGAATCCTGGACTTGCTTAAACCCCACTGTTTTATTTCCCTAGGCTCTTTGATAAATTCATTCATGGCTCTCACCAGTTCAGGTTTTATGGCTGTTAAGGTGGGTAGGATACATGCAATGTTTGATTATGTTAAGAAAAATTACCTAACACTTGAAACAAGGTAAAAGGATGACTACTTGTCCTTTCAATGTTGGACTAAGCTTTATTTAAAGGCCTTTATCTAACAGGCCCACCCCAAGGATTATTCAGTTCTCTAGGGGAATGCGCCGTTGTTTGATTAAGGCTCAGACGTGTTGACTTGTAAATTTTTGTCCAGTGGAGATGCAAAAGAATTCTATGCAAGGGATGTGATAACCCCAAAGGCTATGGGGTGTTTTTGTTTTTGTTTTTGTTTTGCCCTGTGTTGCCTCTAATTTAGCAAACTTATTTCAGCACTGGTTTCCTTTTTGAACATAAATTTCTGACTTTTGAGTTCTCCCTTGTACCACATTTAACATCCTGCTGGTACCCTCATTAATGCATAAAACCTATGACATGTATTCATTCTATATTTTGATTACAGTTGTGCTTTAAACATTACAGTGTTTCTATGAAGAAAAGGTTTGGATCTCACAAGATACCAAAGAAAATAAATCTCATTCCTTTAGTCCATCCAATTTCACTTCTCTGGGGAACACATTTTATAAGAATTAAACCAAAGCATTTTGATTCTACCCTTTAAATCCTATTTCTTGGTAGCCTTCTGACAGAGTCATCAAGCTTATTGTCCCAGGAAAGAAAGGACAGGCAGGTGCTAACCAGAGCAGAAGGGCCATTCATCAGTCAAAGTTGATTTTCTTGACCCCTTTTTAGTAAGCCAATGTACATAAAACCCAGGCTTTTTTGGAGAAAGGGATTTCTAAATAACAAAGCTTTCTTTTTAATACACAGGCCCTGTGTGCTGAATAGAAGGAGGCCCCCCAGGCTGTAAAGAAGAGAGGGGGAAAAGTGCTCCCCCCACTTCTGGACTCAGCTGTAGGGAAAAGAATGGGGGAATGGAGTCTGGGGGGCAGGTCTCAAGACACAATTGTCCTGATCTCCTCCTTCCAGGTCAAAGTACTAGGGCAGGAAATATGTTAGCTACGTGCTGGGAAAGCTGGGGAAAGTAGGGGGCTGGCCTGGATCCTGCTGTTCTTTGGGAGGATTAACATCCGCCCTTTGTTACTATGAGGTCGCAAAACCACGCCCCTCCCTCAAACATCCAGGTGCCTTCTTGGAGGGCAGCAGAGGGAGGGGCAGAGCTCTTATTTGCTGAGCACTTAACTGAGTCATACAAATAGCAACTGTTTAGCTACAAATGTATTTTAAATTATGGGACTAGATTGAAGTGAATAAATTGGACTTGATCCTATCCCCTCCCCTCCTTCTACCTAGAAGATGGGAGCTTGTAAGGCAAATCAGGGCAGACTTAGAGAAGTAAGAAAGCTACATTTTTAGCCTGGCTGAGTATATCCTGAGTAAATTTGAAAGGGTGCCACCCATGGTTGTATTGCATGCTCCTCTATCCTGTTTTCGCCATACACAATCGACAAATGCATTGTTACTTTTTGATTTCACAGAGAGCATTGTCCTATTTCCTGTGATTTCTGGCCTCCACCTGATACATCTGTGTGCTTTCTGCAATGCTCGTATCTCACAAGATCAAGTTGGCTACAGATTCCCAGAAAGTACCAGAAGTACAACTACTTGGCTGTCTCCTCAGAGTTCTTTCAATATTTTCTTACTATATTTCAGATGCCATTCATCAAATATAACCTGTTCTACCTACTTCCTGGCCCTCTTGGCATTGGATTACGACCATGTGACTATTTGTGGAGCATTTTGCTGCTGATGTACAACTTTCCAGAGCTCTTTCTCCTTCTGATGTGGCAACTGGCAAAGCTTGAAGTGGTGGCTTCTGAGTCACTATGAGGAGGAGAGTTCCCAGATGCCTTGTGATGGACACGGAGCATGAGTGGGAAATGCATCATGTTCTTTGGGATTGTTCGTTACAACAGAACTTTGCCTGTCCTATCCGACAGAGGTGCTTAATGACGGGAAATGACTCACCCAAGGTATTTCTTCTAAAGATGACACTGTGTGGTGCTTTCTTCTAATGGCTCATCTCTTTATATGTGGAGGCTTTTTTTCATGGCAAAAAAGTAAAGACAATTAGGTGCTCACCTAAAACTAAAAACATCAAGGTGAGAGGCAACAATTGTTTATTTGAGATCCAAAAAAATAACTATCCTGGAAGCACTGATATAGACAAAAACCCAAAGAGTGTTCCAGTTAGGAAGACAAGGTGAGGGATATTTATGAGAAAGAGAAGGGGAACAGAAGGAAGAGAGTTTTATGGCTGTTAACTTAAGGAAGGAATTTCTATAGATGCAAATAAACTAATGAGAAGGAAAAATAATTTTTCTTCCTCCTACCTTCTAAGTTCTTCTGGCTGGACTAATTATTTATATTATGTTTATATTTTTAAAAATTCACACATAATTGAAGTTCACACACAAATTTCAATATAAATGCAGGACCATAAAGCACATTCTCCACATATGTGGCGTGGTAACTACATGTCTTCTGGCACCATTGTTACACATTGGCACGGATGGCACACAGGTTGGTGTCTTCCAAAAGTCAACCAGATGGGCCTCACTTACCCCTGCAGAGTACCAACAGCTGCACTCTGGAAGCTCAGATCTGTTTTGAAGTCCCGAGCCATTTCTCGCACCAGACGCTGGAAGGGAAGTTTGTGAATCAGAAGTTCAGAGGACTTCTGATAATGGCTAATTGCACTGGGTGAAACAGTACCAGGCCTGTAACGATGAGGTTTCTTCACTCCTCCAGTAGAGGGCGCACTCTTGCGAGCGGCTTTTGTAGTGGGCAGTGGGCTTTTTAGGAGCCATGGTACAGAGACCTCCTTACTTACCTACGGCCTTCTCCTTCGGCTGGAGCTTGGAGAGCTAGAGGCGGTGATGGCTGGCGTTAGAGAGCCATGGCTGCTTGGTGGCTGTGAACACCTGGAGTCTTTCATTTCTTAAAAATAACCAACCTAAAATAATCAATATTGTTTTTTTTAAAAAGGCATATTTTGGGGTTGCGATCTCTGCTTCCCCTCACTAACATAGCGATGCTAATTCTGAATGATGTCTTTAACTTTCCATCCTATTGCCATGATGTCTGCTTTCCTTTTATCTTTGCAAACATTTGTTTGGGATATAATGCTGCTTTAGGCCCAGTCCAAAGGTTATTTTGCCCTAATGTTGTAACATTGCAAAGGTTTGAGGGGTAAGCTGTGCAAAACAGTTCCTCTGGGATGGCAGTTCCGACTCCATTTTAAAATGGCTCTGTTTATATTATTTCACACATAGGAAAATACAGGAAACAAAATGTAAAAAGAAAGTAAGATCCATCGTCCTATTCTGCAGTTATTGCTATCATTTTGATGTATTTCCTTTGTTTCTTTTTAAGTGCAGGTAATTCATGCTTACTATAGGAATATGAAAAAATACACATAAGCAAAATGAAAGAAAACCCCATCCTATAATCCCACCATTCAAAGATAAATAGTTACTTTCAGGGGGAATGCCTTTTCAGACTTATATTTATGCATGTAAACATTCTTCCCTCTTCCTATTCTTTTAAGGAATTTTTAATGCATGCACTCTTTTTAACATGCATTTCACTTAATATACATATTGTGGACATGTTGTCAAGTCAATAAACATATTTCTACATCATTTTATTGGCTGTTCACTTTTCTATTTTATAGATATAATAAGTTTTACTCATCTTCTATATTTGAGTTGTTGGACATTTGAGGTGTTCCCACTTTTTTACTAAAAATCATTAAGGCTGTTTCTACTTTTTTGCATGGTGATTAATTTCCTTCGAGTCAATCATTTCCCAAGGATTATCTCTTAGAAGTGGAATTTCTGGGTAAAAAGATTTGATTATGCCAATTTATAGGATTTTGCTTGGTTTCTTTTCTTGTGCTATTATAATCATGTAGTAAACAAAATTCCATGGTGTTTTATTTTTAACAAGAAATATTTTCACATGTTATCATGTGTTCTGTAAAAACAGTTTTTAATATCTTTAAGTGGGCATAATGCTGAATCAAGTTAATCAGTTTAATCTATCCGTTCCATTATTTTTTTTGTTGTTGGACAACAAGGGACTCTCCAGTTATTCAATGGGGTAATACACTTTTAGGAATACCTCTTTGTAGAAAGCCTAGTATATATTTAAGATGATTACTTTAGGATAAAGTCCCAGGAAAGAAATTACTGCTTCAAAGACCACGGACATTTCTGAGGTTAGTTGATAAATGTTGCTTAACTACTTTCCAAACTAGTTATATTGATCTACATTGTGATGTGTCATGCCTTATCATGACAAATTATAGGTTATATTAGAACAGCCTCATGGACTGCAGAATAATCTTACTTAGAGATCTTTAAATGTCCTTCTCTGCATTCCAAGTCAGACTTTCAAAGACATAAAAGAGTTTGCTAACTCTCAATTAAAAAGAAGATATTTAACTTACAAATAACAGAAAGATTAACATAAAACATGGTATTCTTTACCTTCTATCTTAGATTTGGATGGTGACTTTCTTTTCCAAGTAAAATGTTTTGACATTATCTCTATAAGCAAGGTAAGTGTATATTCTACAAACAGGAGAATATTGAGGCACAGAAAAGTTTTTAAAGTGATTTACTTATAGCTGTATAATTGATACCGAACTCACAACTATAGCCCACACCTTGGGGAGAACTCTTTGCAACGTTAGTAAAGTTCAGATCCACCACTGGGGTAGGAACAAATTTTCCTCTACCCTTCTAGGTTCTTCTAGCTGGTCTAAAAATCAAACAGACATGAAACAGATTAGCAAGAGAAAATTACCAAATTTAATTACATATGTACATATAGGGAACCACACATCCATGAGAGATTCAGAGAAAGAAAGGGAAAATGAGGCCTATATAACATTCTGAACTAAGGATGAGGTAAGGTGTCTGGGTACTTCAAATGGGAGGGAGGTCATTACCAGGATGATAAGACTAGACGTTCAGTAATTAAAACTTTGCCCTGCTCTATAGATAGTCATAAAACATTATTTCTGATGACAATGATTATTATGGGAAAAGCCCCAATTTAAATTCATTTCTAAAAAATATTTTATTTACTTGTTTTTGGAGAGGGAGAAAGAGAGGGAGAGAAACGTCGATCGGTTGCCTCTTCCACAGAACAAACCTGCAACCCAGGAACGTGCCTTGACTGGGAATTGAACCAGTGACCTTTTGCTTTGCAGGACAGATCTCAATCAACTGAGCTACATGGGTCAAGGACCAATTTAAATTCTTTAAGGGAGAGGTAAAAGTTCTCTTGAGCCCACTGGGTCTCGATTCCCTTGAGATCAAACTAATTCACATGTCACAGTGTTACATGTTGGAGAGGCATGTTCTGAACCCCTTCACTTCCAGACAGACCAAACAACAAATTTTTTTAAGAGGGAGTTCCAGGAAGAAAGGTTCCATTTAAGTTCTATCTTTGCATGAAAGAAAATATTATAACATCAAAAGAAGGAATTTCTAATACAAAACAAACAATACATACACCCTAGACTTCAGCCTAATATTTTGCAGTTTATAAGAATCAATGCTTTCCTTGAGAAACTGTTCAGATGACTTTAAAATGATAATGATGTATTATTTCCTTCCTATGAATTCTAATGAACAAAGAACCAGTTTGTGTTATATTTTAAACATTAAGGTGCCTGATGTGGACCAGTTTCTCAACTCTGGCACTATCAACATTTTTCATGGGATCATTCTTTGTTTTGGGGGGCTGTCCTGTGCATTGTGGGATGATTAGTAGCATTCTTGGCCTCTAGTTATTAGATGCCAGTGGCAACCCACCCTCTCCCCTGTTGTGACAGTCAAAAGTGTCTCCAGACATTGACAGATGTCCCCTGGGGGACATAATCATCCCAGTTGAGAACCACTGGTGTGGTACATATGATATGTTTAATTCTATTTAATAAGCTCTGGTTATGCCCAAATGAATAACAGATGGAAAATATGGAGCACTTGGACACTAATGTCCTTTAACAGATACTTTCATATTAATTTCATTTTTCAATAAAAGTATAACATTTTGAGAAAAGTGTCTTATCTCAGCAAATAAATGGGAAAGTAAAATGGATAATTGCTAAGTGTAGTGTTCCAAATCTCTAAGCCAAATGAGTGTGTTCCATATAAATTACAGTAAATCTAAATTTTCAGTGAAGATAGTTTTTTTTTAGCAAAATGGATTTGCTCATTATGTAATTTCCTATGAATAATTATATTTTATCACCAAATGGACTTTTCTGTTTTATTAAGTAAAATACAGGGTCAGATATCTGGGTTTTCTGAGGGATAACAGGAAACAATTGCAAAACTGCATTGCTTATGAATTCTACTTTCAATCCGGAAGATTCATGTGGCATTTCAAATAGGACAATTTAAAACCCTCATTAAAATCAGAATAAATGCCATAATTGAGTAAGAATCCTTAAGGAAAACCTTGACTATTAAAGATGGGCATTCTTATCATTGCCCTTAACATTTAAAAAAAACATTTTATTTGTTTATTTTTAGACAGAGGGGAAGGGAGGGAGAAAGAAGGGAAACATCAATGTGTGGTTGCCCCTCAAGCATCCCCCACTGGGGACCTGGCCTGCAACCCAGGCATCTGCCCTGACTGGGAATCGAACTGGTGACCTTTTGCTTTGCAGTCTGGCACTCAGTCCACTGAGCCACACCAGCCAGGGTTGTCCTTAACATTTAAGTCAATTATTTTTGGATAGTATTCTAATAATTGTGTCAATAAATTTGGTCATTTTTTTCCCCAATGTCCATCTTCACTGGTATAGCATGCCTTTCTTCGTATATGACAAATAACTCTTTCAAACACTGCAATACCCGAGACATTGCTAAGGCAACCCTGGGGGCTTCGTCCTGGAAGCCTCCACTTATTCCAATGTTACAAGGATTTTCCCATATGATTTAGCTCAGTAACATGCCCTCCCAATATCTGAGGGAAATTTAGTAAATATGCGGCATAAAATAGTTACCTTTTGGACTGTATTAAAAATCTCCTTAGGCCAGTTAAGATGCTTTCAGTTGTGAATAATGATATCCAAATAAAAACAGAGAGTTACATGGTCTTACCTAACAAAGAAGTTGAGACACAGATGGTCATGCCAAGCTAACCAGTGTTATCAGTGAGCCGGGCTCTTTCCATCCTTCTGTGTTGCCAGATTCAGCACATTCACTTTTGTCTACTGTTTAATGGCTGCAATAAGGCCGCCACAGCTCCCAGAGTCTATGAAATGGCAGGAAGGAAGAGATCGGAAAGAAAGTTCTTGAATAGCTTGCTTTCATCAGAATGGAAAATCTTTATAGAAGAAAACTCCAGAAGGAGTGCTGCTGAAAGGCTCATTGACCAGACCTGGGCACATAGCCAGCCTTACCTGCAAAGGGGAGTGGGAGAGAGAGTATCTGGCATTCTTAACCTCTGTCATGGGGAGCAGACCCTGCCAGAAGGGAAGAGAGGGGAATGGCTTGTGCGTAAGCAACCAAAAGTGTATGCCAACTCATATTTTAGGAGAACGTTTCTCAGTCTAAAAACCTGTGATATTACCAACTTTCTACATGCATTCTAAATAGTTGCCTCTTCTCTATTTCCTGGTTTGATTTGAAAATTTAAAATGAGCTTCGAGAAACCCAATTTCAGTATGAGAAATATTTTATACTACATAAAACCACCACAAGTAGGTTAAGGTTGTAAGTAGGTTGCTAAAATAAATGCTAGCTTGATTTCCCTTCAGTAAGGGTAATCTTTGGAAATCCCATGTGTTTCTCCATCTACACAGAGCTTGCAATGTTCGAAAAGATGTCCCAATGGCATTTTTGCAGACAAAATAAGAGAAATCATTTAGTATGTGGAACAACTTTTATTTTCAGGTTGCATCCAGTTATTTCACACCATCACTCTCCAAAGCGTGTTAGTGTAACTGAGCAAACTGGGGCTCGGCCACGTGGCACCTTGACACATGACCCAACAATTAGTGTTGAAAGAAACTGCTTAGTAGGGTTCCAACCTCAGGGTAGGGGAGCTGGGAACACTCCTGCTCAGAGCCCTCCTCTCCCATGAGACCCAGCGCTTTCCTTGCTCCCCGAAAGGCTACAAGCCAAAGCTATGCCCAGGAGTTCCCCATCTCTATCTGTCCGTAAGCCAGCTGCACAAACAGGTCTCCATTCCCCCTGGAAGGTGCACTTGTGGGTTTCAGAGTCACCGCCCTCTGGAAGGAGCTCTCTCCTTCAGGATCTGGGGTGTGCTGTACTCAGCCTCCATGCAGTCGTTCAGGGAAACACATGCCATGTTACACTGGATCATGGTGGTGTCCAGGGAGGCACACGTCCCAAGAGTGGCTTCTCCATACGTCCTTCAGAGAAGCGTAAGTCTGCAGAACAGCATTCCCAGTCCCAGTTCAGCTCCAAAGCTTCTCCCTCAAATCCGTGCTTGGTTAGACTCTATCAGCTCTCTCCTTACACCCTTTCAAGGCTGCGTGGCTGCTTCCTCTGTCTTAGCCACTCTTAGGCTTCTTACACATGACTTCATGGCACTGGACCCCATCCTATACCCTGTTGGGTTGCATGGACGTTTCCTCTCTCTCAGCCCTCATGGCTTCTTCTCCTCCAAACTGCAAGGCATCTCCTTACACACCGGGTCTCATGGTGGACCGCACCTCATCCTGTATCTTTTCAGCCCATGTGTCTACTTCTCATGGTGGACTCTCCCCTCTTTCAGCCTGTCTTCATTTTAAATGCTCGGCCCAAAACTTCCTACGTAACTTCATATCCAGCCTCTCCTATGATGTGCGACTTTTGCTAGCTCCTCGTATCTTTTAACCTTCGTTCAGCTGCCATCTTTAGTCAGGGCAAGAGTTCCCCATGACACAGGTGCATCCGCCTCCCCTGGCTATGTCACGAGTCACTCTATGCTCTTAAAGTCACTGTACACCTTCTGCTCTGGGCGGAGGTCTTTCCATTCAAAAGGCAAAGCTATTAACTTGCCTTTGTTACGCAAAGTATCTTAATCTGTATCATCCACTTCCCCCATTCCCAA
>PVJD01014426.1:0-29179 GCA_004026545.1 Mormoops blainvillei
CCCCCGTGGTGTCTGTTCCCCCCGCAGGATGGGCCCATCTCCCTGGCCAGCGGCCACACCTGGAATGTTCTTCCCCCAGACATCCATGGGGTTCAGCCTTCACCTCCTGGTGGGGTTGCCTCAAAGTCCACCTTGTCCCTGAGTCTCTTCCTTGTCACGCAATTCAAAATCACTCCCCTCTGGCCATGCCCCTACACTTTCCTGCTTTCATTTTTCTCCACATCACGTATCACTGCCTAAAATACTCTGTGGCTTCTTATTTATTTTGCTTATCACCTGTCTCCCCATGCCAGCGGGGCTCGCCCAGAGCAGCGGTCCTCCGGTTTGGTTCGGTCTGTGTCCCGTGTCCCGGACATAGGGCAGTGCCTGGCACACAGCCGGAGCCCAGTAAGTGTGCCCGGAGGGCACTGACTGATGGATTTAGCCGGGGCTCTTTGTCAAAGTCGGTTCAACTGAAAAGACATACGTATGTATTGTTTCTGAATGTGGGTCAAAAAACACTCCTATTTCTTTACAAACATCTGCACAGACAATTTCACCTTATTCTAGTCTTAGGAATTGTGATCATTGTGATTTTACAGAAGTGAAAACTAAGACTCAGAAAAGCGAGCAGATTTTCTACGAGTCAGAGAATTTGGGAGACTTTCCAGGGCCTTCGGCGGGTCACCAGCGGGTCGGAGGCATCCTGGCTTCCTGTCTCCCTGAGCTCAGCTGCCAGGCCTTTGGACTGGGTGACAGCCCCTCCTCCCTGCAACTCCGCGGGCTCTTCTGGAAGCCTCGTGCTCTCCTTTAAAAAAGAAAAGCCTGTATTTTTCCCTTTCCTTCCCTTCCTCCTCCCAGAGCGTTCGGGGCCTTGGCCCCCCTCCCCCCAGTCCCAGAAGAAGCCATTGTTGATGGTCTCCTGGCCGAAGAGCTCTCAGCTGTGGATGGCGTTCACTAGGTTCTTTCCTGTCGAGAGGAGCAGAAATGGGCCTGCACCCCCTGAAATACTGGGGGTTGACTGCAGTGACTCACGTGGAGTTCAGGAGCATAGGGATCTGGTGACAGAGCCCAGCTTCGTGAAAAGGCTGGAACACAGCTCCCTCTCCATCTGCTCCCCGCCCCCCGCCACGCACTGCGCCCAGCCCGCGCTCCCTGCTGGGTGGCCCCTCTGCATCGAGGCACAGGCTCTCACTGCGCGGGGTTGGTGCTGGTCTGGCCTCCCTCCGCCCCTGCGCTGTGAACACATCTTGGCTGGCGCCTAACGCCGCTCTCTCTAGGACCCAGCGCCGCGTCCAAAGGGGCACAGTGGTTCCCAGGTGGATGGATCTAGAAAGGTGTCCCATGCCTTCATTCTCCCCACACGGGAAGAGTCTGGCCCACAATTCCAGCCAGGACCGGGCGAGGCGGGGGCGGGAGACCGTGGCTTATGATACACAAACAAAATAAAATCGCAAGGGGAGGGGGGATGCCACCATAGCCGGAGCCGCGCTCCAACCCCGCGTGATAGTGCAGAGGTTGCTAGGTTTTCGTTGGTTGCTTTTTCTCACAGAAAGGTGCGGAGAACCAGAGAAAAATCCGCGTTTGGAAGCCCCACTGGAGCAGGAGCGCGCCGAGAACGGTGCTGGGGGTGGCCCCGCGGACGGGCTGCGGAACGCGAGCGCGACACCCAGGGGCCGCCGCGGCCGCCAGCGCCGGCGTGGAATTTTCCACCGCGTCTTAGAGGCGGAGCCGGGAGCCTGCGCGGGTCGCTGATTAGATTAGCCTGGGAGCCTCCTCGGTGGGCCCTGCAGCGCCTTCCCACTAATGACTAATGAGGTCAGCGGGGCCACAGAGGGGGCAGGGAGGGGCCAAGTCTCTTTTCAAACGGCCTTTGTCACCTTTCCGCAGAGAAAATGCTCCAGCGACCAGGGGAAAGCCCAGGTAGACGTTAGATTTTGCCTCTAAATAACAACATTTTCCTGGAAGCCACTGAGCTACCCAATGCTCCAGTCCTGCTCCCTCCCCCATCTGTCACCCCCTCCCCCCTTAAGGCTGGAGCCCAGCCAGGCCACCCTGTCTCTCCCAGGCCCCCGCATGGAACCCTTGGAGCAGCAACGCCCTGTGCAGACCCTCTTTTGACGGTGGCTTCCACTGTCAGAACTTCAGAGCCAAACCCGGCGTCGCGCCGCAGGGTGCACAGAGAGAGGGGGACAGTAAGAGACTATTAGAGAGGGGCGCGTGGATCTTCGTGTCTGTTGGAGACCATGGTGACTGCCCGGGCGGACACCAGGGACCAGCACTGTGCCGGAGAGCCCGATGGCTCGATGGGACTTGTGTGGGAGCGCCTTGTGTTGATTTATGATTGAAAATACTGCCCTGTTTTGTTTTCTCTGGAAGTTTCTAGCGTTGGAAAGCAGCTTTCCTGAGAGTCCGTGTTAAATCTGCCACAGGGGCAAGCCAGGGCTGGCCTTCCCTGGGCACTTGGGGCTGAGCGAGAGGTGTTCCCTGAGGCCGGCTGGCTGGGCCCGGCGCTGGCTCTGTCGCCCGCGAGTCGTGGGATCTCGGACAGCTCATACTTTCTCTGGGGTTCAGATTCCTTGCTTTTAAAGCAGCTAATAGCTTCTTCAAAGAGGTAAATAGAGAGTGATCACATGACTCGGATGTCTCACTCCTTGGTGTGTACCCCAAAAAGTTGAACACGGGGACCTGAAGCAGAGACTTGCACACGAATGTTCGCAGCAGCCTTAGTCCCAGGGCCGAAAGGTAGAAACCACCCGAGTGCCCACGACTGGCCGACAGGCACACAACACGTGGCCTGGCCATCGGTGGGGAGCGACTCCGCCGTAAAAAGGAACGAGGCACTGGGACCCCCCGCAGCACGAGCGAGCCTCGAGCACAGCATGCCCGTGAACGGAGCCGAACACACAAGGCCACCGATTGTGTGACTCCGTTGACATCGCATTTCCAGAACAGATCGACCCACAGAGACAGAAAGCAGGCGGTGGTTGCTGGGGCGGGGGAGGGAGGGACAGGGAACACTGCTCAATGAGGACAGGCTTCTCTTGGGAGTGACGAAAACGTCCTGGAACTAGAGAGAGCTGGTGGTTGCACGGCATTGTGGATGTACTAAATGCCACTGACATTGTTCGTTTTCAGATGCTTAATTTTGTTATATGAATTTCACCTCAATAAAAAAAAAAAATTTAATGGGGCTGATAATAAAAATACCTAACTGAGGATTAAATGTGACATCTGTGTAGAGACTTTTGAGCAAGTCCAACACCCTTGTCTTTGGGTCCCTCCACCTTATCCCCCGGGCATGTGGTTCTGTGCCACGTTGGTGGCAGGAAAGCCCAGGGCCGGAGTGCTGGCAGGGGGCTGTCCTGCGGGCAGAAGGGCCTCGAGGGACCAGGAGAAGCACCACAACCACTGAGTGGTAGGAGTAGCGCCCATGAGCACGCGGACACAGGCCTCCCGGAGGCAGCAGAACAGAACCGCAGTGGTGACTCACGCTCAGTCTGGGCCCAGGCCTCCTGGGCCGCCAGCTCCACCGCCTGCCACGCTGGGACCCGCAGGTGAGGGCTCTTGCCAGGAGTCACCTTTCTTGTCTAAACAACAGGGTTTATTGACACCCCTACCGCGTGGGCCTGCGGTCAGAATTCGGCTGATTAATCCACGAGCTGGAAACTGTGCGCTCAGCGAACGTAGCTGCCGTTCAGGAAAAGTGAATGAAGAGTTGGGCGTCTGGTGCTCTGTTGGGGGTTGGGGGGCTGAGGAAGACCTTAGAGAGCATTTGAGGCACAAGGGGGCTCTTTGGAGTTGGTTTTTGCAGTTGCTTTAAGCAACATGCAGCATTGCAGTGTGGGGGAGGGGGAGTTGGGGGACGGAGGACAATGACAGGAAGGGAGACAGAAGTCTGCCGTCAGAGGGAATATTCTGAAAATTAGGCAAGGAGGCATCGTCAGACACTAGGCGCGGGGATGACAGACATTGGGCGTCTCCACGGGGCACAGAAGAGCCTCCTTTGGTTGTTAGCAGTGAAAAAGGAACCGACGTTTTGCCCCCTGCAACAGGGCACGGGAAAACCCGGCTCTCCAAGTGGAATCCGTGGTGCCAGGCAGGCTCCCCCCAGGGAAAACCACTAATGAACTGAACTCGGGAGACGCCCACCCCGCGGGCACCCCGGAGCCCCTCTCCTCCGGCTCCCGCCGGAGCCGGAAGTCCCATCCTGACTTCCTGCAAATCAGCCGAGGCCTCCGGCCTTCTGCAGCAAAAGGCTGGGCAACTGGGCGCAACTGTCGCAGGGATTAGGACACTGTGCAATTTTCTGTGGCGGCCCTGGCTCAGCTTCTGTAATACCGACCCCCCTCCCAATCACCCTGTTCCCTCACTGGAACTGGAGACCCCGGCCACTCCCTAGGGACGCGCCAGTGGGAAAGCCCCGCGGGGCTCCGAATGAAAGAGCCCAGGTCCCCACAGCCCAGTGCCCGCCAGCCGCAGGGCAGGGCGCCCAGTGAGCTGGTCCTCCAGGGAGAAGCGGTCCCCAGGCCCCACAGCACTCGGCCTTCGGCTTTGTTATAAAGCCTTGTCTTCACATTGTCTTCTGTCTCCGGAGACAGAGATGGAGATCGTGATTAACAGGGGCATCCAACCAACACACTGTCCACCTGAAACTTACACAATGTTTTACATTAATTACACCTCTATAAAGCTGGAGAGAAAAACGACACAAACGAGCACTTTCACCTGTTAACAGTATACAGGTACTGAGACTCTATGAAAGGCTGAATATTGTAAAAGGGTGGGGTGCCTCCTACCAGAAAATCATCTGTACCCGAAATGTGTGAAGCCACAGTTCTACGTGGCTTTTTGGGCCTCTGGTACGTACCCCCCCGAAAACGCACACAGTCCCCCTTCCCTCCTCCCACCCTCAGTACCTTGACACAGGTGAGATACTTTACCTTGGATGGCAGGAAACTCAAATGTTCTAAGCAATTAAGCTAAGTGTACTCAACTATTAGAATCCTAACTGATTTCAGGTGCATCTTTATTTCTTCATACAAGTAATACCTGTTTATGGTAGAAGTTCGAAAAACAATTAAGCAAGAAAATATTTTTTAAAACTTTTAAGCAGTCCAATCTTTCCACTCAGGAATCACTGCTACTAAATTTTCCAATTCCAATTTGCTCTAAAAATACTAACACACATGCGTGCGTGCGTGTGCCGCACACATGAGGGAGCAGCTGAGATGGATGAATGGGGGACCCCTACCAGGAGCTCATTAGGGGTGACGAGAGCTTTGCTGTCAGGTGCAGGCAGGCAGGGGGTCAGGTAGGACTACAGAAGTGAGGACAGCATGAATGTCGGCATGGCCTCCGGTCCCCAGCCTGCCCCTGAGCTCCAGGTCACCTCGGTAGCCTCAGAGGAACAGAACTCTGTTCATCCTCCTCATTCTATGCAGAAAGCAGCATGGCCCCTCCCAGCAGAGGACCAGGGCAGGTGTCTGCAGCCAGGTGAGCACGAGGCAGACATCTGGGACTGACTGCTCCAGGGTCTGGCAGCTGGGGCGTGGTCTGGGGCTGTCCTCATGCATGTCTGCAGGTGATGGACAATGAAGGCCACACAGAGAATCTGAGGGATGGCTGTCCTGACAGGTGGGCCCACAACAGTGAGACCCCCTCCCAGGGGCATGAACACCCGCCTGTACCTCCGCATGTCGCAAAGGGAGGGAGCGACCCAGCAACTGCCTCGTCCTAGAACACAGCCAAGAGACAGCTTCCTGCCCTCAACCCAGGCTGCACCTCAGAAGCACCCGCCTGAGAAGATACTTAAAACGCTAATGCCCAGGCCCCCACCCCAGGCTGTTCTATGTCGTTGATCTGGGCTAGGGCACGCATCTGTCTTTGTCTTAGATTGCCATTTGAATCAATATTTGAAAAGCCTACCTAAGTAAATCTAGTGCAATCAGACCCCTTTCCAGGTTGGGAATACAGGGGACCAACTAGAAAGCCATCAGTTTTATGCAGTCAGGGGTGTGTCACTCCGTGGCGTTACCAACGGCACTGGGGCGGGCCGGCTGAACCTTACAACTCTACAGAGAGGGGACCTGGCCAGCAGGGCCGGGCCCCCGCAGATGCACCTGGCCGGCCTCGGAGCCACACCTGACACGGAGGCACCGTGGGGGTCACAGCCACAAAACACAGGACAGGGGCCCTGCTTGCCCCCCCGCAAACAACCGGGCTTGCCTCAAGCAGTACCCGGTACCTGTCTCCAAGGTCAAGGCGAATGAATGGATCTCTGTGGTTTCTTCCCTCACAGCGAGTGTTTCAAGTCTGCATTCTCCCCCGCCCCTTGAGTGCTCTGTCCAACGCCCCCGAGCTGCCAGGGAAACAAGCCCGCTGTGCACGCAGTGGGAACGAAGCTGCTTCCACGAGAAATGATGTTTCTCCCTCAGCCCCGTGTGCAAGAGCTGACCGGCCGAGGAAAACAGCTAGGCTTTTCAAAGTGTGAAAACTGACCCATTATCAGTGGAAATCGGGGTTTGAGGCTCCTTTTTCAACGGAAAAGCTCTCTTCTCTGCCACTCACGGTATCCAGTTCACAGTACGGAGCCCAAATCAGACCTTTGGAAAATGACACCGCTCTGGGACTGGGGCTTGGGGGAGACGCAGAAGGTTTTCTGTCGCCTTGGCCAAAGCCAACACTACCCACTTGACCGGCCCAAGGATCCCATCCCTGTGGAGTTGCCCACCCCATCCATGGAGACACGTCCCAAGCCCCCTACAGCTACCTGGACCCACAGATAGCACTGAAGCCTCTACATACACAGGGTCTGGCACAAATAACACCCGCTTTTAATTACAAAAATGATAAGCATGTCATTCTGTAGCACAACAATATCACACTCGAGCACATCATATGACGTTTTAGATGAAATGTTCAGATTAAAACTATAAATTATTCCACCCATATTATGACCCTACCAACCACACTGAAGCAGAACTTCCTTCTGCCCATCCCGTGTACAATGTTTCTTCCTTATATACTGTGTATCTCTTTACCTTTTCACTCAAAGGGAGGACTGTCTGGCTTCTCTGTGGCACATCTTAACTGTTCTGTCACTCCTCCTGTTCTTTCTGGCCATTAGTAAGTAAAACGAGTCACTTAAACACAAGCACTGTGACACCCTGACTGCTGATCTGAGCGCCCAGATGGCTACTCGGTGTGACCAGTGGGCAGGGAGCTCCACAGTGTGGAGACATGGGACAGATGAGTCACATCCAGACAGGACGGTGCGGGGTGGCACAAGTTTTCATCACGCGACTCAGAACGGTGTGCACTTTAAAACTTATGAATTGTTTATTTCTGGAGTTTTCTATTGAATATTTTTGGACCAAGGTAACTGAAACAACGGAAAGCAAAACCACAGATCAAGAGGGTTACAATGTCCACTGTCCCCAGGTCGCAACTCGGTAGATGTCATTGGCTAAAACCAAAGCTCTGCGCTGGCGAGTGCCAGCCACACCTGCCGCCCAGGTGTGCCGTGTTGGCCCAGCCCCGCCCCAGCCCCCTTCTCTACCATCAGCCTCCTGGCTCCCTCAGGGTCGGGGAGGTGTGGGCAGGGTGGGGGAGAGTTGCCTCACTCAGTGGGATGCACCATCCCCCCCTCCACTTCCTGCAGAGGCTTCAGCACAAAAATGCCTAGGGTGGGAGGTCACAGGGTGGCCTAGGGATCTTGCAGCCACCCCCGCCCAGAAAATAAGTCCCATCTGCTGCCCCAGCTGCCAGCGCCCAGACCTGGCCACTTGATGAGAGCAGTGAGAGAGGCCGACGCCGCCCTTCGCCTGTTCCCTGGGCTTCCCGTGAATGGTCCAAGCACATCTTCAGTGTCTGCCAGCTCAGCTTGCGCCTGGACCGCCGGGGCGGGCACTGTCAGGGCAGGAAGGGGCGGGGGCGGCATGATTTCTTCTTAACTGCGAGGCTGGGGCGGCTTTTATACAACTGGATTGGGCTGGGTGCTCACTGGGGCTGAGTGCCGACAGCCGTGACATGCGGCCTGACCCTGGAGTTTACATCCGCTAACAAAGATAAGACGGTTTTTGCCCCAGCTCACACAGAAATTCGGCTGGCCAGAGACCCCAGCCCCGCTCCGCACCCTGCTGTTTGGAAGGCGGTTTTGCTCTCAGGGGCTCTCTCCTTGTGTTCACTGTGCCCAGCGGGGAGCTTGAGAGGGCTCATTCCCGCCTGCGGCACGGTCTCCTGGAACTCGCTGTACGGACTCGGGAGGACAAACAGCTGTGGCCGCTGGCAAGCCTGACATGCAGATGGCTCTGCTGCAGGAAGGGCTTGCTGTCCGAAGTCTGCAGATGCAAGACTGCAGACCCACATGGGAGCCATGGGGAGGGAACACTGCAGGAGGGAGGCGTGGACCTGGATGTGGAGCTCAGGCCGGAAGTGTGGTGGGCACGTGGGCGTGCAGGTACGCGTGCAGGCGTGCGTGCCTGGGCACGTACTCATGGCCATCCTCCAGGTCTGGCTTTCCCTCATCTGGCAAACAGAAATGATGGTGCCTGACCCATCTAGCCCCCAGGACAGCCTGGCAGAGCAAAGAGGAACTGGGCGTATTAGGGTTCTCCAGAGAAACAGAACCAATAGAATAAAGAGATAAGAGATGGAGATAAAGGTGAGCAAGAGAGAGGGAGGGAAATGGAAAGGTTTATTATAGGGATCTGGCTCATGCAATTACAAGGTCCAGTAAGACCCCAGATCTTCAGGATGACTCAGAACGCTGGAGACCCAGGAGGCCAGAGGGGGAAGTTCCAGTCCAAGTCCGAAGGCCGGAAAGCCAGGCTCGCCAATGGTGAAGTTCTAGCCCAAGGACCAGCAGGCTTGAGATCCAAGAAAAGCTGGTATTTCAGTTCCAGTCCAAAAGCAGGAAAAAGCCGATGTCCCAGTTCAACGGGGGAAGAGTCTGAGTTTTGTTCTAGTCAGGCCTTCAGCTGACTGGGTGAGGTCCACGCCCCTGAGGAAGGAGGGCAACCCGCTTTCTCAGTCTACCGATTGCAATGTGAATCTCATCCAAAACACCGCACAGATAACACTCAGAATGCTGTCTGGCCAACTGTCTCGGACTCCCCATAAAATGAACCATCCTAGTGGGGCAAGACACAGCAATGAGTCCCGGAAAGGGCGGCAGCCCGAGGTCACGTTACTAGCGGCGTGACTTGTAGGTCGCTCTGTCTCTCTGGGGGTGCCTCAGTGGCCTTTTTTGGTCAGATGAGGACAACAAAAGAGCCATCACATGTATGTATGTGACACACAGCAGCCACAAGAATGGTAGTCATTTTGGGGGCAAAAACTACATTTTAAGGTTCAATTTGCCCTTTGCAGTTCATGTACATTATTGTCTCAGGCAAAAAAAAAGTGGCTGGGCAGAGAAAATATAGGAAGAAAAAGACAGACATTAATATCAAGAAAGAAAAAAGACAATCAGAGGGTCCGTTGTTGGCACAGCCTAGGTTGGCATAGTCTTTGTCTTAAACTAGTGGCCCAGGATCTGGGGACTTGGGGGACAAATCAGAGCTGCTAGACAGTGTGGCTTCGCTCCTTTTGTGACGTTGCTCCTTTAGTGTCCCCAGAGCCTCACGGAGGGCCGCAGTGGTCTTTGCATTGTATGGGCGGGCTCCACATTACACGCGTGCGTGTTGGGTGGTCGTGAAACCCAGGGTATTTGGGACCTGAAACCATCACCCGCCGTGAAAGCAAAATATTTTTCCATCTAGAAATTGAGTTGGAAAGCCTCTCTCACAGTTGGTTTGGGCTTTAAAAGCACAGCAATGGCTGCAAAGATGGCCTGTTCGTCCAGGTAAGACTGGAGCCAACCTGACACCTCACTGCGGTTTGGTCCCTCTTCCAGCGTCCTGTTAAGCCTGTGAGCTGGTGTCAAGAGCACCCTCCAGGCCGCTCAGCTGGACCCAGAGAACAGCCTAACGGTCAGAGGAAACCCAGGTGGCATGGCAAGAAACTCGAGGCTGGGCTGGCCAGCTGAGACTGCTGGGGCCAGCGTGGTGGCTCGCACACAGTGTGACATATCTGGGGTCTGGCAAGCCCTGAGGCGCTGGCTGCCAAGCGCTGCTGCCTCCTCATCCCCCTGTGTATTTCCAAGGAAATGAAATCCACATGTTCCTGATTTGCTGATACTTGCAGCTCATCCGAAGGTGGTTTTGCAAGAGGGGTTTGGACCCGGGAAGCCTAGACAAACTTTAACGACGACGGCTCTTGTTCACTTTGAAACGCAGACCTGCGCGTTTGTATAACTGCCGGGCCTATGAAGTCAGAGCCCAGTTCTGCCCACCAAACTTCCTGCCCTGGGCCCTCCAGGGGCAGGGAACTAGGGTCAACTAGAGAAGACGAACAGCGACTTCAGCATCCAACCCAGGAAGCCATCTTGAAAATGGCACCGTGAACGGCCCCATTTGCTTGGGCTGCCCCCGCCCCTCCGCCCCCGGGGACTGCCAAAGCTCGGGTTCAAAAATAACGTGCGCAGTACTAGCTTGAGTCTACCGACTGCGTGATTTCCACAGATTCCTGCCCAGGAGGCGGAGCCTAAATGTAAGATGGCACCCACGCGGGTCCAGGAGCCGGGTCCGAGGGCAGGGGGCATGAGGCCCCTGGGGCTAGAGGCCCTCACAAGGTGCTCTGAAGAATGTTCTGAAATGTCCTGCCGTGTCCCTGAAGAAAACAGAGACAGGCAGCAACCCGAACTCTGCTCTGGGGAAACAGAATCCCATTCCATACTTAGACGGACCTCTCCAAGTCCGGTCACACGAAAACCATTGGCCAGGGAGACCAGAGACCAGAGGGTCCTCGCCTGAACCAGGGGGCGAACATGCTCTGTGTCCCCCGTCTGCCCCTCTGGCTGCAGCAGTGAGAGTTTGTGCCACTCACGCCTCTGCCAGCGCCGGGCCATCGGTGGCTTGGCTGGCAGTTGACACTACAAGGACCCGGCCCCCAGAATCCGCTGGCCCCCAGCTCTGGGTCTGGCCCAGGTAAGTGGGCTTCACAGCTTTGACCAATGAAACTCTAAGGCCAGAGAAAGGACGGGAAAGGACTCAGCCCTCCCGTTTCTCTCAGTCGCGGCTGTTGGGCCTCTCTGGGCACGTGTGCGTGGACACTCCTTGCTCCCTCCCTCTTGCCCTAGAGCCTCGCAAGGCCCCCCAGGCCCCATTTTTATCCAGGGGTCACCCTCGTCCTCCGCACACCCGGTACGTCTTCCTATTTAACTCATTCAGCACCAGGCCGCCGGTACTGCCTCCCTTCCCACCAACTGGGGGCTCCCCGGGGCCAGGACCTGCATCTGTCTCCTGGACCCTCTCCCCAGGCCCGGAACCGGGAACCCACTTCCACCCCAGCCCTGCAGCCCCCGAGACGGCTCCTTCCTGGGAACTTCACAAGCAGGCAGCACTGAGTGTGTTCGGACTCTGAAGCCAGTGCCCACTTGCCTTGGTTCGCTAAGCACACAAATGGACGAGGCTCAAAGCAGTAGAGATGTATTGGCTCACAGCTCCCGAGGCCAGAAGGGTGACTTCAAGGTGTCGGCTGGGCTGGTTCCTTCTGAGGCAGCGCAGAAGGGTCTGCCCCAGGCCCCTCGCTGGGCTCCTGGGGTGCTGGCGGCCTCTGGCTCCCTTTGCTTCTAGAAGCATCACCCCGATCTCTGCCTCCCTTGTCATATAATGCTCTCCCTGTGTGTGTCTGTCTCTGGGTCCACATTTCTCCTGTTTATAAGGACACCAGTCATATGGACTGGGGCCTCCCTGATGACTTCACCTTAACTTCATCATCTGCGACGACTCTATTTCCAAACAAGGTAGCTTTCGCAGGACCGGGGACTGGACTTCAGCATCTCTGTATGGGAACACAATTCAACGTACAATACCACTCTTCCAGTAAAATTTTAAAACGGCAGGTGGCTCAGTTGGTTGAAGCATCATCCCATACACCAAAAGGTTGCAGGTTCGATCCCCGGTCGGGGTGCATATGGGTAGTAACCAATCGATGTTTCTCTCTCACATCAATGTTTCTTTCTCTGCCTCTCTCTGTCTCTCTCTCCCTCACCCGTCCTCCTTCCCTCCTGCTCTAAAGAGCAGTGAAAAAATGTCACCAGGGAGGATAAAAAAGAAAAAGGCAGCTTAAAATTGACGTTGAAATACAGCAGCCATTTAATTTATAGCCCAAATTGGGACTCCCCTTGAGAATGGGAGGAGGCACTGTCAGCGGCGTTAGAGGGACGGCAGGCATAAACCAGGACCGCCCTGGGCAGGCCGTCCGGGGCAGTGGCAGGGTCGCCCTCTGTGGCGGGGCTCGTCGCCCAGCCTCCCCCATGCGGGCGGTGCCTTCGCGGTAGCTCCTCTTTGTTTGGGTCCCTAGCGCATCCAGTCTGTTTTATACACAGTCGCAGCGAAACTGGGGGATTAGCTGTGTTCTGGCTGCAGCTAATTCACTGTTTCCAGTTACCAATCGCCAGCCCCATCTCAGCAATTAACTTGGCGGATCGGCTCCGGCCCTCTTACACCTGTTCCCCTGTTAATGAGGCTCTAATCTTCCCAGGGCGCTGGAGGCACCGGGACGTGACCTAAGCCTTAGATCAGGAGGCCAGTGTCAGACACCCGCCGGCGGCGGCGGGCAGCGTCATGCACAGGCAACGTCCCTGAAACAGCTCCAGCCTCCGCCCAGAAATTGGCCTTGGTAACTGTGATCCCCCCAGCACGGCAGCGAGACGATCCCCCCTTGGTTAGACACTTCTTTCATTCCCTCCCAAGGGAAGGGCGTGTTCCCAGGGTGCTTTTCTCTGAGGTCGCTGCTAGATGGGAGGCAGGGGTGCAGCCTGCCCATCTAATTAACAGAGTCTGTTATGACTTCTCAGGATAATGAGGTGGGGGACAAAGACTTCAATTTTTCCCCCCTTCCTAATAGTTTGGCCTCTTTTCTTCCTTTTGGAAGAAGACCCAACGTTAATGAGAACAAGTCGCGTATTGTCAGGGTGCAAATAGAGAGACAAATGACTTCGGTGATTAAGGCTCAAGCCCTCTTTGGTATACGAGCCATTTGTCAGGCTATATTATTCAATTAATTAATTCCACCAGGGCTCCCACATTTCTCCAGATCTAGCCATTCAACCGCCAGTGACAACAGTCTGTATGGTACAAAAATGGCAGTTAATAAGTGCATAGTAAACCCAAGAAGAAAGCGCATTAGCCGCCACTGGAAACCCGACTGGAAGCATCTGACTCAACAACATGCAGGTGATCAAACCGGCCCTCACCCTTCCCCTCCCCGAGAGAAAGGACACTCCGGGTTCTCCTTAGTCCTGTGGCCTGGGAGGAAGGAGGGAGATGTCAGATTGGTCCAGCTCGCCTTCTGACTCTGTATCAGTGGTCACGGTCAAGGCCTCTGGTCAGCTGCCCACCTGGGGCACCAGAGAAAGAACAAGGTGACATGAAATGTGACTGTCAGAGGGCCAACTCTAGGGGCAATACAATGGGAGGGAATGCTTCCAGAACAACAACTCCTGCACTGCAGGGCCAGGTTTTGTTGGCTTTCCTTCCTCCCTTTTGTCAGAGGGGAGTCTCGACCCTCTCTCTGCTCATCCATCTCTCCCCACGTCGACACAAGTATTAATAAATAAATAAATAAATACAACAATCCACATTCACTTTAACTCCCTTACTCCTTCTGCTTTCCTTTTCAACTCTTGCCAACTTGTCTCAGAATTCTTCACCTCCCTCCTGGCCAGAAATTTGCCCTCAGGAAAAGAGATGGCTAACAGTCCAGAACCACATTTTTAAAAAATATAACTAAAGGAACAAATGTCATAGCATCGTGACATTCTAAAGACAAGGGCCAACCACACCTTCATAATCCCGACAAATCCCCACTTCCTGCTTCATCTGCCTCCAAAACTGCCTCTCCGTCCACCAGCAGCAGCAGCGTGAGCAAAATGCTGTGTCTGTCTTGCATTTATTGCTCTATCGTCCTTCGCCGGGTCACTAATACTGCAGGAGCTCTGCGCCCCACTCTGTTCACTGTGACACCACGGAATCGCAGCTGGACTCAGGGTTAAATATGCCCTTGTGTGCCGGCGTGGGACCCTACCGGCCATTCCTAGGAAAACAGCTCGCATTCCAAGCAGCGCACCTTCAGAATCCGGGGCAGAGGTTCTGACGGCCCAGGCAGCATCAGAGCCGTGTGGAAGGCTTGTCTGGAGAGGCCCCAGAGGTCTGAGGGGCGACCCGAGAACTGGCATTTCTACCCTCCCTCTTAGGGGCAGATCTGCCTTTGGGAAAAGGCAGTCTCAGCCAGGGACCACACTTCGGGGCCCTCTGGCCTAGGCCGTACGGGTGTCGGGAGATGCCCGGACTCCCAGAGGCCAGCGCTAGCCTGGCTGATGCAAAGGCCACCGGCCCACGGGCTGGACGGCAACAAAGGGGCCTTTCCTGAGTCTCCGCCTCTACCTACAGGTGCAGACCATGCTCTGGGCGACCCCAACAGTTCCCTGGGCCTAGGCCAGCGTCACCTGAAGTTTTGTAACCGGACCCAGAAATAGCACAGGAGACCCCCACGGCTATGGGATGCCTGAGGGTCTGTGAGCGTGCGCTCTCTGCTTTATTTTGCTCTCTGCCCCCCCGGGGGCTCCCACATGCTCTCAGAAGCGCAACAGGCTTGGCAGGGCTTGGGGCTCGCCTCCTACCGTTCTTCAGTAAGACAGACGCTCGTAACCCCGTTAGAGCCGAATGGGGGCCTGACCATCCTACCTCTGCCCGCTTGTCCCCAATGGTCGCTGGCCCAGCATTCCCCAAACTCCTTTGAACCCCATCCACAGAGACAGGCCATGCAACCAATCCCTTAGTAATTCGTATTCATGCCTTCATTCTAGTGTATCATTTTAGCGTCTCAGCCTAGGTTCCTCCCAGGAAGCAGAGCCTGTGGCAAGAACTTTCGTAAAGGAAGGTTATTTTGGAGAGTCATCCAGGAGGCAGGAGTCAAGGGCGGGAGGGAGCGAAGCGGCAGGGGAGGGAGAGGAGGGAGTCACGCAGCCCGCCTCATCTGCTTTGAGGACCCTCTGAGAAGCCGTATAGGATGCACATCAGAATTTCCGGCCTGCGGGGAGAAAAAGGGAAACGTGAACGCACCGGCCCCATTCCCTTCTGGAGGGCTGTCTCCTGGGCTGCTGGCTCACCCACAGCCCCCAGACTGCGCCGGCCCGCACTCTGGGGCCCGTCAGAGAGGGGTCCGGGACGGGCAGGAGACGCAGGACGCGGCCACGGCGAGGCGCTGTCTGGTTCCCCCCGCACAAAGCCGGCTGCCCCAGAGATGGCTGGCCTTGAACGTGCGCCAGGAGGAGGGAAACACGCACAGAAGATCCCAACATGGTGTATTATGAAAGAGAAGGAAGTGGGAGTAAAAAAATGTGTTACATATATACAGTATATTATAAATCTCATATTAGTACAATCTTTAATATGCAATATATTTAAATTTTTCATTGAACATGAGGATTAACATCGAATTTTTTTTGGAGGGGGGTGTCTACAACCCATCGACCTTACAATATACCCTCTTTCTAGAAACTCCTATCATGTCTGCCCAAAAGCCACTACGAAACAGCGACTAAGCAAAGACATTTCATGACAACCGTTTCCAGGCCCACAGACACAGGGGCAAGTCAACGACAGTGTTCATCTCTGTCAGCTGTTTGGTGCTCACATTAACGGTCTCCTGCCTGGCTGAAGTTCTTAGCGTTTGGGCTTAAAAATCCAGCTGGCTGTTGTTAGTAATCACGTGTGCACGATCGTTTGTTCTTCATAAATGACGACCGGAATTAGACAAAACTGCCACCGCCCTTTCTCCCTGCAACCCCTCGTTTCTGAGGGTCGGGAGCATCTTCGGGATCTCGGCGTCTGTGCTGCTAACGCTTCCAGCTTTTAACAAATGACCCACTCAGAACACGGACCGCGGAGCATATGGCTAAGAAGAAAGGCCATCTGAGGCTGCACGACACTTACGCGCCTCGGGGGTGCAGCCCAGCTCATCTGACTGCGGCCCACCCCGCGCGCACGCTCAGTGGAGCGGCCCACCCGGCCGCGCATGCGTACGTAATACCTGCCCAGGGGCTCGGCAGGCGCTCTGAGACGACAGAAGCACTTTCCACAACCTTGCTATCGTTAAAATTTTCCAAAAATATGCAACAGTACAGCAACTAGAATAATAAGTACCCCCTCCCTCAAATGCCTCACCCAGCTCCACTATGAAGGTCAACCTTAAATATGTTTTATCATTATTTTTTAAAATTTAAATAGGCAGCCTTTTGCTCCTAAAGACCGAAACTTGGGAAGATTTTCATGACCCCCTGAGGGTTCGTGACCTGCTGGCTCTTCGGCTCACTGACCGTGTTCAATCCTCTCTTTATACTGGGAGTGCTCTGCTTCTCCATTCTCTCTGGCTGCGTCTCCTGCTTGCAGCAAATTAAGTGGGCTCTGTCTACGGTCTCCGCGATGGTGACATATAATCCCAGTGTTAAAGGATGGAATTTTCCAACGCGAGAGGCAGCAGACAGCGAACAGAGGGAACGTTGCCACGGGCAAAGGCTCCACACAGTATCTCCAACTGTGCTCCAGAGCCACCCAGCACTTGGATGAAGAGTGAAAAAAAAAAAAAATCTGACAATGGAGTGATTGTTCTCGCCCCACAAGCGATCCTACTATTTCTGCCCCCTCCGTGGGCTGTGCTGGCAACAGGCAGACAGCGCTGAGGTCTTCCTCAAGGGCAGGGCACAGGGGGCAGGGCCGGTCCTTTCCCAGGAGGGACGGTCCTATGCCGGCTCTGCAGCTGCCATCACCTCTTCGGAGAGACAACAGGGAAGAGCACGGCCACGACTCGGCTTTGTTCACCAGGAGCCCAAAGCCAGCAACACGGATCAGCTTTCTCGCTTTTTGTCCAACTCCTTGACTACTACTCTAGAAAAACAACCGGGGCCTGCCAAGAATCGACAATCTCCTAAATCTCCGAATAATGACTGGCCCATCCAATGTTTCCATCCAAGGAATTGTTGGTTCCGATACAAGAAAACCCTCTGGGATGAGAGTCAGGAGTCCGAGAAAGGCATGTGGTTATTTTTGCCACACTTTGGAAAGAAAGGGAAGTCTATTTTTGACATCAGCTATTCAGTTTTCAAATAACATCAGCCCATAAAGCATAGCTAATTTAAATGCTGATTCCAAATTTTACTTAACTTTAAGGGTTTTTTTGGGGGGGTGGGGGGCTCTCTTCCTCTTCGACTGCTCCAAGCGTGCACGCACGCACGCGCACACACGCTCACACCCTATTTCCTGGGCATGTATGAGCTGGAGCTTTGGAACAGATTGAGGCGCTAACGGAGCGGTCAAGCGGCGAGTCTGACCGCTTCACTCCGGCTACTCCGCTTCCGGGCCGGGCTGCGGCGTCCAGTGCAAGGAGCTGCTAACGGAGGGGCCGCGTGCTCATGACATACGAGGGGGGAATGAAATGCAAAGCAGAAAGCGGAGAGGAGAGGAGTCCCACTGCGGTTCTAGAATATTCCAGCCGGTGTGTGAGCCATCACCCAGCGACCCTGAGCTGTGGGTGGAGCTGAAACGTGAAGCTCCTTGCAGGCTGGCGATGATGAATGAGGACTGCACTGGCACTGACGTCCAGTCACCCCATTTGCACGCACACACGTGGGAGGGCCTTCTCCACGTGGGGCCCCTGGCTTGAAGGGAGAGCCAAAACGATGCGCTCCACGGTCTTAAAGGGAAAAATTTCTATTTCTAATAGTCAGCAAATCCTCTGCAATCCAGAGTCCAGCTTGTCACTTAGTTAAAAAACAAGGCCACAACCTTTTGCTAAAATGAATACCAACAGGAAAGAAAGGAGCTGCCTTAGCCCTGAGCCCACTTCAAAGACGAAGACAATCGTTCTTTGTCAGAGTGCCTTGGTCCGTATGGTTCACCTGAGAAAAATAAACCTGCCACAGGAAAGCAGCTTCCCCTGCCGCCCCCACCTCTGCTTTACCAGCGCCCACCTTCTCTGAGCTCCCGGAGGTCTGCGGCCACGCCGCTGCATCTTCCTCTTGCTGTTGATGAGCAAGTCTTCTGGCCCTCACGGCGACCCTGACCATCATCACGGCCCCCCCAGGAATCCACGCAGGAGCGTCGTCAGTGCTGTGGAACATGGAGCACAGGCGGCTCTCAGATTTTCGTCACACCGCTCCATTCGTCACACGCCTCCTCCATTGAAACAGAGGCGCTGGGGGTGAAAGCCCCAGTCACGGCTGCAGGTTTAGCATCCAATATCATTGGACAGAGAGACAGTATCATAAAACTGAGAGGAAACTGAGTGAGAAGCCCTATCCCTTGACCAACTGCGCTGGTGGGCTTGGGGCTGCCTGTCTGAGGACTGAGGGTCCCGCCTCGCGGGAGACCCCTCGGGTTGGGCAAACCTGGAGACAGCTGATCACCCTACAGCCTACCGATGACTCTCAGAGACCAAAATCCAAATGTTGCCTTAGTTAGAAATTGGCAAAATTGGAGAGGGCGCCTCACAAACGCATACTCCCCCCAGTCCCCACCCCACGCGAGCCTGCACCTCAGCCCCCGTCTACCTCCTTCATTGCGCTTAAAACAACGTGACTGCTCTTCTCGTTAGTCCCATACCATCTGTTCACACTACTCCGTGCGAGCTCCGTGGGGTCAAGGAGTCATCTAGCTTGCTTCCCACTGTAACCCTAGAACATTCCCTGGCAAACAGAGGACATTCAAGAAACACGCCTCAGGTGCAGAGCCCTCCCCTGGATCTCCGGACTCCGACTGAAGGGCTGTGTTCACTGGTTCTAAGAGGCTCTGACAGCCTGGTGTCTCTGGACTCTGGGTGCATCTGTCAGGGGTGCCGCCTTCCTTTCAAAAGCCGTTGGCGAAGCACCGGTCCAGGTACAGCTGCTGTCGCCTCTGCACACGCACCCGCGTGGTCGGAGCTGTTCACACAGTCCTCACTCCAGTCGAGGAGACGCACCTGTGAGTCTCACCTGCAAATGTGACTGCCACTTAGAAATGTCCTCCAAAAACTCTCACTGTGACTCAGCGTGGAAATGACGAGCTGTTTTGTACTCAGAAAGGCACAGAAGCCGAGCAGTAGATGTAAATGTGCTATTAGTGGAGAATATTTGTCACAGAGGGTTGATCATCAGTCCCCATGCTCTTGCAAAGGAACAACCAAGTGCCTCAGGAGCCTTGGAAAGAAGACACCCACGAAGCCGGGCAAGCCAGGCTGCTTCCTGCCACGGAGACGCCTGTCTCGCCGACGCATGCCTGCGGACGGATGGAGATTAATTTCAGGGGATGCTGACATGACCCATCCACAGGCGCCCGTCAGAGTCCTTGTTGGCATATAAAATAATGGTGGATCTTCCATCGAGGGCACCTGGGACTTGGCATAATGACAGAAGGTGTCAGCCTTTTCCGAGCTTCTATTTGGGCCCATGGAGCAGCCCTCCCGGGGGCCACCAGGACGCTGCCAGTACCCGACTTGGCCGGTGAGTCGACACTGCTTTCCCAGAGCCCTCTGCGGACCGCGTTCTCTGCCGGCCCTACTGCGGGCTGAGCGGGAGAAGGGCTCTCGGGTTCTAACACCGACTGGAGCTGTCCAGTCTCTGTGCACGTCCCACTGGCACCCCTCATGCAGGACCCCTTGTTGTGCTTGCCCGGCCTGGCCCGCCCACAGGGGTGAGCCTGGGCGAGGCCCACCTGCAGAATCTCACCACTGCCGCCATGCCGCACCGACCTTGGCCTGTCCCGCAGGCCCGAGAAACCCCAAACGCCGGCTCCAGTGCGCGCTCCCCTGGACGGCGCCGTGCCGTCTGGAGTGGCCACGGCTGCACTCTGCTGTCAAAAGGACCCATGTGCCCTGTCCGGTCCCCTCTTCAGGATGGAAGCAGGAGACGCTCAGAGAAGGAACAGGTGCCATGACACGAGATGACACCGGGTCAGCGGCCCGGCCACAGGGTGCAGTTGGGGGAGTTGTCAGGAAGAGTCCAGTCCTTAACTATCAGCGGTGACCGTAGAGCAGGTTGGACTAAATGTATTCACTTTTCTTAAGGTCTGTAGAGTCTCTCAATGCACCGTTACATACTCAAGTCATTTTAGTGTCTGTTCATTCATTCATTGTTCGATTTGCCAAATGAGTGACTCTACTAGGCTCAGGGCATGAAGGATAAACAAGAAAGACACCCCTTCTACACAGCTCGCGGCACAGGACAGGTATTTAACCTGCAGCCCCCAGACCTCCTCCCAAAGTGGCTCATGAGCCTGGGTGGGAAAAAAATCACGACACTGTCCTCACCGACCCTCTCACCCCTAGAAACCACCGATGTGTCTCTGTCACTATTATTTCTTTTTTTTTTTTTCTGTATCGGTGGAATCACACAGTGTGTAGACCTTTCGAGGCTGACCTCTTTCCCTCAGCGGAGCGCCTTCAGCGTCCGCCCAGGCTGTGCTGCGGGCCAACAGTCCACCCCTCTTCTTGCCGAGTTGGGTAGAATCCGACAGGGATGCACGCATCCGCCCCCTGAAGGTCACGTGCCTTGTCTTGAGCTACTGATGACTATGAGTGGAGCTGCTGCGGACATTTGAGGACAGGCTTTGGTGTGAACACAAACTTTCCCTCCACTTGGGTGACCACTGGGGAATGGGACCGCCGAGCACATTTAGCTTTCTAAGGATGTGCCGTGTGGATTCCCACAGTGGCCGTGCTGTTCGTCCCTCCCAGCCGGCAGTGCACGAGGGCTCTGACTGCTTCGCATTTGTCACGGGTGCTTGGTGTTCTCAGCACTTTTTATTTTCACCACTCTCTAGGTCCGTAGTTACATCTCATCCGGATTTAATCTGTGTTTCTCTAACGGTCAGTGATGCTGAACATCTCTCCACGTGCTTACTTGCTGCTGGATATTTGCCGAAATTTTATTGAGGACTTCCGCATCCGTGCTCGTGAGGGACACTTCGGCCCTCTCGTTGGACCGTCATTGGTTTCGGCACCGGAGGAACGCTGGCTGCAGAAGACGACCAGGAAGCTCCCCCCTTGCTCTGCTGCCACTTCCCACCTGTCCGAAGGCTTTCCCTTAACAATGGAGCTGGAGACAAGGAAGCCTCTAGTTTTCCTTAACATGAGAGTGTCTTTCTTTTGCCTCCATTCTCGGCAGGATATTTTCACCGGATATAGTTATCAGGAGTTGAAAGTTCTTTTAAAATGTTCCATTTCTTTCTCAAAGTACTTGTGGCTAAATCACGCTCCCCTATCTAAGCAACGTGTTGCGTTCCTCTGCCTACTTTAAAATTTTATTTTTTTAGCTTTCAGCGTTTTAGTGGTGGTGTGTCTGGGCATGGGTTTCTTTGGGTTTGTCTTGTTTGGGATTTCCTAGACTTCTGGAGTCTGAAAGTTTATGTCTTGCTCCAAACTTGGCAATTATTCAGCAACTGTATCTGCAAACGCTTTCTGTGTGCCACATACTTTCCTTCTAGGGCCCTTAGGACGAGATCGTTAGACTTTTGTTGGTATTTTCCCACAGGCTGATGAAGCTCTGTTCCTTTGTTTTTAACTTTTTTCTCTGTATCGTTCATAGTTTATAATTTCTGTTGCTCTGTATGGAAGTTCACGGACTCCTGGCATCTCCCCGCTGCCCGGTGAGACTTTTCTTCCAGTTAGAGCGTCTTTCCGCTCCCAAGTCTCCTTTTGATTCTTCTTTAGGTCTCATGTTTCTTTCCTGAGACTTTTTAATCTTCTCATGCATTTTAAGAATGCTTGCCCTTCCATGTTGGTATTTTCTTTTTATAATAGTTGCTTTAAATTCTGTGGCATCCAAGCACTGGCTTCTGTTTATTGTCTTTTCTGATACAAACGGGGATTTTCCCAGTTCTTCAAATGTGCTGAGTGGTGCCTAACTGCATCCTGGAAATTTTGATGGTTATGTTACAAGAGTCTAGATTTTCTCTAACTCTATTGAGAATCTGCTTGTTCGTTTGTTTGTTTAACAGAGAATCTACCAGGTTAAGTCCCGGTCGATGGTTCCATCGAGTTTTCTGTGGGCTATGGTTCTAGTATAAGTTCTCTTTTCTGAGACCCCAGGCTGGTCTCAGTGCGCACAAGCCAGGGCCGGTCTGAAGCCCACGCAGTGCCCTGCCGTGTCGCTCTGCCCTGAAAGCCGGCGGCGTGCCGTCTAGGGCCAGGTCTGCGCTTGCGTCTCTCAGGGGTGGGCCCAGAGATTGACAGGCAACTTCACCAGGGGCTGCGTTCTCTGGCTCTGCCATCTCTCTGGTGGGCTCCAGGTCCCAGGGACTCAATGTTCTAGTCCTTGGGCCAGAAAGCAGGGGCTCTGCGTCACCCGCTCCTCTATGGACTTCCCACAACTACACCTGCGTCCAGGCAACAGTGGCGAGAGCCCCAGAGGGAAGGGCACCGGGAGCTGCCCCAAACACTCAGCTACAGCTCCTCTAACCAGAAGGGAGAGTCCCTCCCTCAGTCTCAGGCTCCCAGGAACTCTCTGACCACAGCACTGCTTGGGGCCTGAGGCAGCAGAGAATGGAGGAAAGAGAAAACAAAACAAAAAAGGGGATTTCTCTGCTCCTTCTAAGTATTAGGAGCCCTCCCTCCTGCTCCCTCCAGAGCGTCTCCTGGGCTCCGTCTATGGACAGCTGGCTCCTGTCTGGGTTTCAGGCTGAGCTGCGTCCCGGCTGGTTGGTTCGGGGGGCGGGGGTGGGGAGCGGGGTGGTAACTCACCAGGAGGACTTCAGATTCTGTCTTCTTCTCCAGTATGCCAGCTACCATTTGCTTTCTTGAGTCTTCAAGTAACTCCTCCATGCCCCCTGTCCAATTTTTAAAGCAGCATTCACTGGGAGACGGAGTGGAAGATGCTTGGTCCATCCTGCCCTGAACTAGAACCCAATATGTTTTAGTTTGTGCATTTAAAAACATGACTCTAAGATGAGATCCATGGACCTCATCCGCTTCTGAAGAGGTCCTCAGCACGGAAGGGACCCTGAGCTAAAAGGGAAGGACAGACCATTAGCCACGTGCGACCAGCATTACACGTGCTAAGGAGCAGCAGCTCGGATCTTCGGAGGCCCGTGGGGGCACTAGGCCAGCGCGGGGTCGGGGACGGTCTCCCGGCGAGCGGGCGAAGAAGGGTGCCTCGCAGATGGAAAGTCACACTCACGAGCCAGAAAAGAACCAGAGTGTGGAAAGGGTGGGTCACGGCAAGTAGTTCTGAATGGCCAGGATGTGAGGCTCTCCTGGTCCTTCGGACTACGCACAGGAGAGAATCTCATTCTCCTGTTAGACTGCACTTGTGGACTATTAAAGTCAGTGAAATTCTAGGTCCCCTGGAGGCTGTTATCTTGCCAATATCCATCACAGAACCCAGTTCCAGATCTCCGTCCCGCCTCTATACACAGACTCTGCTATGCAGGCATTTACCATTTGCATGAGGAACCCATTCATCGTGTATGTCGGCAACAGTCTCTGTTGTGGATACATATACCGTTGGAGAGCTATTTTAAATTGCTATTTCAGAGATCAAAAATTCAATCAGGAGACCGACAGCAAAATACAAAACTCAGGAATGCAAAAGAATAAAATAGCCAAGGGGAAAAGTTTTAATTCCATTTTTTCATTATTATGAATTAGAAGAACAACCACATATAGCAGACACCATCAGCATAATGCATTTCTCTGTGCTTTTTGAAAAAGCCAAATTTGTCAGAGCTGGGGGCAGAGCATGGAAATAAATACGACAAAACAGGCAAGTGTGCTAAGAAATAAAAAAAGGAACTAAATCCCCAAGGCAGGTAAATCCCCGTAGACAAGCTCGTGTGAGCCTGCCAGGAGAAGTCTAGAGGGTTTGCCACAGGGACCAGGGGTGAGCCCAGTCTCAGGCACGGGGCACGTCCCCTCACCAGCAACAGAAGGATGGGGGCGGGGGGAGGGGGCAGAAAGAAAGAAAGGACTATGTAGCCACACGAATAAGGAGGTTTTCACACAAACGCTGACTGGCTTAGGATAAAATAGACAATAAAAAAACAGTTCATCTAATTTATCTTGAGAAAGCACTGGGTGTGGTGCCATGTGACACAACTTGCTTGAAAGCCAAAATGCAGAAAGAGAAGGAATGGGGGGACTTTCGTTCAGATATGCGACTAACCTTCACTGAGCATCTCCTATAGACCACCCCTGCACTGAACTTTAGAAGCAGCTACGGGCTGCACTGGGTCCCCCAAATTCTCATGTTGAAGCCCTAACTTTCAGTCCCTCGGGCTGTGACTGTGTTTGGAGATGGGACCTTTGAAGAAGTGATTAGGGTTAAATGAGGTCATTGAGGAGGGTCCCTTATCCGATCTGACCGGTATCCTGAACAGAAGAGGGAATCTGGACACACACAGAGACACCAGGAATGCGTGTGAGGACGTGTGAGGATGGCGAGAAGGTGGCCCCCTGCAAGCCAGGCAGAGTGACCTCAGAAGAAACCAACCCTGTTGACACCTTGATCTTGGACTTCTAGCCTCCAGGATTATGAGAAATACATGTCTATTGTTTCAGCCTGATCTAGCACAGGTGGGAAGGTGAATGGCACTCCCGAGCCCAGGAAGAACCTCCACCAGGGACAAAGGGTGGCAATGCCCGGCCCATGTGGCGGGCTGATGGCCAACACGCAGGGCCCCGCACAGAGCACACAGGGGAAAGGAAGGGATTCCACAAAATAACCAAGAGGGTCAGAGAGAAGACTCCACTTCAAAGCTGTCAACACTGCAACTTCCTCTAGAAACTGGTTTCACGCCTGGGGCCGGTCAGACTGAAAATGCCATCCGGGGTCAGTCTCGGGGTCGGAAGCTGCCCCCTTACCAAGGTAACCCCCCATCAAGGGCTGCGGGAACCCTATCACCTCCAGCTGTAAACCCTCCCCGAGCATAAAAAAAGGAACGTGCTGACAGTTCATATCCATTCCTCAGCCCTGGACTTTCTCACATGGTGCCAATAAACACGCTGATCTGAATGATCGGCGATCTGACTGATCTCAAGAGCACAGAGCAAAAATTCAATAAAATGAAAACCATAAATAAAAACGTAAGAGCTAGGGACCACATACTGGGGGAATATTGGCTACTGAATGTTCGAGTTCCATGAGAAGAGAAACCATCTGGAGAAACAAACTTGAAAAAGCAAGTAGAAGAAAATGTTCCATAATGAATAAAGACCAATTTCTGGGTCAGGATGTACACTCTAAGTGCCAAGCCAAATTAATAATAATAATTTTAAAAGCAAAAGAAGAATCACACCCAGACACAATATGGTGAGATTCTGAAACTCCAGCTCCCAGAGAATGGGAACAAATTATTCATACAGGGAAGAGAGTTCCACCAGCACCGGGTGCCTCACTGGAAACATCTGGAATGTGGAGGTGGGGGAGCCGGGTCCCAGGCTTTGGAGGGAGAAGGCTCTGATCCGAGATTCCTCTGCTTGGCCAGCGTCATTCAGATGAGAGGCAGGGAGGGACACTTGGGAATGGCAAGGATTTAAGGAAGTACACTGCCCCCGCTCCAATCTTGAGAAAAGACTCAGGGGTGCTCTGAATTAAGGAAAATCAAGTCAGAAAAAAAGATACACAGATGAACTTCCAATTACCAGCGAGAATGGGGACAAGATGGGTAGAGAGAATTAAAAAAAAAAAAAACTTGGCCAATCAAGAAAAAATGAGGAGAGTAAAAGAAAGGGGCAAAAAGAAATCTTAACAGAGTAAAAAAAAGAGGTAAGATAAAACTATAAGACCAAAGACATCAACATCTCAATAAATGTGACCAAATTCCTCCAGAGTTCTAAATAGAGTTTTAAACCGCTATCTGTTATGCGCTATTCATGAGAAACAGCCAAGCAAAATTACAAAGACACCACGAGAAGAAGAGGTGGGAACACATCAGGTAAGAGCGACCACCATGGCAGTGGGAGCGGTGTGAGGACCAGAACTGAGAGGCAACAGCTTTAAGCAGGACAGAGAGAAATGTTTCCTGATGACAACAGGTACACTCCAAAAAGAATGTGAGTCATGATTCATTATAAAGTCCTCAATGGCATTGTTTCCAAATATATAGGCCACAACTTTTCAAAAATAACAGAGATGAACGGATCCACAGTCGCTGCAGGATGCGCCACCGGTTCCCCTGGGAACAGACGGGTCGAGCTGTCCAACAGGGAGCGAAGGCCGGAGAACCCGGGCGACAGAGGGCTGAGCGTCACAGGTCTCTGCGGGTCTTCCGACTACACAGGCGAGCGGGTGCATTCGATGTAGGAAGGGGAGCAAAACAAATCATTCGGAAAACTCATTCCCGGGGGCTTAGTCCCGCCTGGCTGGACGAAGGCAGCCTTTGAACAGCAGCCAGCAGCTCTGGAAATAAAGGTTTTGCCAGATTTTAGCAAATACACTGAACACCAGGAACCTCGAGGTGATTTAATCAGCCCGGTTACTCCTCAGTTAAGAGCCACTGCTACCTACCAGGGTTTTCACCTGAAACGGAGGAAACAAAATCGATAGCTTATGTGCCACGAAGGAAGGTGACATCGAAGCCCGTGGAGGGAATCCGCTGGTGGGGCGGCAGCCCGAAGGCGCTGTGGGCGAGGGGCCGGCCTTGTCACAGGGCGCAGGGCATTTCAAGGAGACGCGTCCCCGGGAAACTGGCCTTCTGGGGCTTTAAATATGCCAAAGTTGGGTTCTGTGAATTGGTTTACTTTCTGAAGTCTTGAGCACTGTCAGCTTTAGGATTCTAAAGCAACACAGAGCAAAATAATTCTGAGTTTTACCTCTGTTACAGGGCAGAAGGTGTTCGTCCACCTGGTGCTGGAAGAGCCACACACCAGACACCAGAACTGCATGGGGGAAATACGGGCTACTTTATCATCAATGGCGCCATCCAGGAGGACAGAAGTTAATGCTCAAAAGCCCTCACTCTTCTGATGGCAAGTAGGTGACAGATCCCATAGGGCAAAGTCACAGGGCGTGGGGGTTAGGGCTGCGGGGTCGTGCTGGGAGCTGGTTGTTAGAGGTAAGGTCAGGGTGATGAGTCGGCTTTCCAGGTGTCGAGGACAGCTCTGAGGTCTGTCCCTGTGTCCCTCTGGCCTCGTGGGAAAGTGGCCAAGGAGTGGCTCCACCTTAGGGCTCAGGAGCTGACACGTAATGTTGGTCAAGAAGTTCTCTGGTCTGCAGAGGTCCCCACCTTGTGACCACCAGTCAGGTCCAGGCTACTGTCACCTGCGGCCTCTGGGGGTGGCTGATTACTGAGCGAAAGGCTCAGTCTTTTAAGGATGGATATATATACACACATACATATGGAGAGAGAGGGAGAAAGGGAGGATTTCTAGAGGTAGGACTGAAAGCTAAGTTTAATCAAAGTGACAAGGACCCTCAGTTTCACATTTTCTCCCTTTCATAGTTTTATGAACCGAGAAAGAAGATACCTACTAAAAACGGCTCCCAGTGGCTAACTGGACTCGATTTCTTTTAAAAAACAAACCAACTAGAAACAGGGCTCCATCCTCGGGAGCTAGTCTCCTCCCCAAAGCCCGCCTCCTGGCACAAGGGATCACACTGGGAGTTAAGATGTCAGCGCTTGAATTGGGCGGGGGGCGGCGGGTGCTCAAGCATTCAGGCCACAAGTTAGGCCACCAAGAGAACGGTCAACGTACCGACTTTGGTCTATGCAGAAGGCGGAAGTGACGAGGAAGGATGTCCTCTCCAAACACACAGGAACATTCCGTGAAATAAAACAGGATTTTGTTAACACAGCTGAGCTTGACACCAAAGCGAGGGCACCCAGCGGGGAGGGAGTGACCCAGAGCGGCCAGCGGTAGCAAAAGTATCACGACCAGGCCAGGCCTCGCGGAGTCAGACACCCGGCCTGGGACCGGGGCCCGTGCAGACAAGGCGCCAGGCTGCTAGGCTAGGGGAGGCTGGTGGCTGCCAGGGGCCACCCGCATGAGTCCGGAGTTACCAACAGCGACGTGTCTCCCAAAACTGGACTGACAGAACCACCCCCCTGGGACCCAGGCAGCTTGCTTCAGACCCAGGCCAAGCCAAGGATGGGGAAAGAATCAGCCCCAAGTCACTGAAATGAATGAATGACTGGACATATTACAAAGTGTCCTCCTGTCCATGGCTTCAGAACGGCCCCCCGTTCATTATGGGGGTGCAGGTGCAAAACGACTCCCTGGTGCCTCGTGTCTTCTCCCTAATCACCTGCTGGAACTACACCAGGAAACCCAGCCAGCTGCCCGTGTCTGTGGGCCTGCACCTCCACCCCAGCAAATACAGGCTGAAAATCCTGCAGCCCCTCTGCAGCGGGCTCGTTCGCCATTCCCCGCCACCTGGCTCGGCTGGTCTGAGGTCAGGTGCCTCCCGTGGGAGATGGCAGGCTTCTGAAAATGCCACCATGGTGCCACCATGGTGCCACCACAGGGCAGGCAGTGCACATTTCAGGAGCTGCAGGGGGGCAGCTGGTGGTGAAACAGAAAAGGCCAGGCTTTGGAGATGGGGCGATGGCAGGAAGTTTCACGCTTCTGCCAGTCTCAGCATCCGCACCTGGAAACAGGAGTAGAAGCTATTCTTGCAGGTCATCATGAGAATCAAGTAAGATGCGTAGAACGGTAACAATAATAAACAAATGAGTAGTATTAGTAGGAGGTGTTTAGATATAAGTAGGTTGACTTGAAGTGAAAAGTTGCCCCTATGATTTATTTTTACCTTTGCTTTAGATCTTTCGCTAGGAACTCTTGACGCAACTTGCAGCTTAGTGGCGGCAGCAGCTCAGCGCCCTGGAACACAGAGTGTGATCCGTAGGAATGCCTGCCCGAATGAGAGCGATGTCTCCAGGGGCCTTTAAGGCGCTGGTCATGCGGCCACATGTGTGGGCCCTGCCACCTCACCTGGAGGTGCAGTGAAGCTGCAGGCAGGCACACGCTCTGCCCCACAATCCCCAGCGGGCCCACACTCTCCCACGGTCCCCGCCGCAGGCAGAGGTCCCAACGGGCCTCCGTCCCCAGGCTATCTGTACCCTGTGAAAAAGCTAAATTTAGAAGGCTGGACGACAAGTTGAGCTGGCTTCCACACCCTCTGTCATCT
>PVJD01014427.1:0-29184 GCA_004026545.1 Mormoops blainvillei
AGTAACAAATGAAAGACTTAACTTTCCATAACTTTTTCCTCCCACTTCATCTATTATATCTTTCAATA
This sequence comes from Mormoops blainvillei, assembly GCA_004026545.1. Lineage (NCBI taxonomy): Eukaryota > Metazoa > Chordata > Mammalia > Chiroptera > Mormoopidae > Mormoops > Mormoops blainvillei. The sequence continues at coordinate 69 of PVJD01014427.1, forward strand.
TCCTCAAAAGTGCTTTTTATACTCCAAAGAAACCTGGACTTAAATAGTCTTTGAATTTAATGTCAAAATGTCCATAATATATTAACTTTGCCAGACATAGCTTGAGCCAAATATTTTTTGTTAGCTTTTTATCAAAAAAAAATAAGCCAGTTCTGTCCAACAATTTTAAGTTTATTTATAAAGATGTTCTGTTAGCAACACTTGACTCTCTCCTGCCAACTGAGAGACACAAAGGAGACCCTAAATCAGCTCTAGGGCCTAACCGGCTGCCTCAGAGTTTCTTGCTTTTAAAATTTCACGTAATAAATGCCTTCTTCGGGCTGGTGTTAAGACTAAACTGATTTCTAAGTTTTAGTCTTTTAGTTTTAAAATTCTCCGTATCTATGAGTCACTTAAAAACGCACTAGGCATCTTCGCAGGTTTGTCCTATTAAGGTACAAAATGAGCACAAAATAAAATCTAATTAAAATCAGGGAGCTTAAAATCCAAGCTTCCTTCTAATCTCAGTCCTTAACTACTAATAAGTGTGTGGGTTTACTATCTCAGGACACAAGGTTGATTCTCATTTGCATTTGTAATTTAATATATATGCTATGCTCCAGCAACTGGGGTTGCAAAGATAAACAGAATAATCGTGGTCTCTATTGTATCAGAGCCCAAAGTCTAGAGCAGGCGCCTTAGTCCAGTCAGGCTGCTATAACAAAATTAGGTAGACCGTATGGCTCATAAACAACAGAAATTTATTCCTTACAGTTATGGAGGGTAGATGTCCAGGATCGAGGACAGTCAGGGTCTGCCGAGGGTCCTCTCCGGGGCTTCAGATGGTCATTGTCTCTTCGTACCTTTCCATGGCAGAGGGGAAGAGAGAGCGCCCTGGAGCTTCTTGTGAAGCTCACTTATCCCATGCATAAAGGCTTTGTTCTCATCACGTAATCTCCTCTCAAAGTCCCCACCTCCAAATACCATCACACTAGGGGCTAGAATATTAACTTACGAATTTTGAGGGGATATCAATATTCGGTCCATAACAAAGAGAGACAAGCAAATAATCAAAGACAGAATAAGGGCTTTGATGGGGCCAGTCTTTGAAGATACCTGGCTTCTGGCTTGAACAACTGGATTAATGGTAATTGCTGTCAAACTTTAAGAGCGAGCACACAGTACTTCAAGAAAATAGAATAAAACTAGTTATTTCAGTTTGGGGTATTCAGCTTGGGATATTCAGTTGAGTTTTATATGTCTTTCCCAGAAAGAACTTTCAACAATGTGTAACCTTTCTCCAATCTTAATGCTGGTGCTAAACCGGAATCATTTGATCCATGATTAAAGAAAGTGGAACCTCCTGTGGGAATTATTTTGAGATTCTAATAAACCTTCAACCAAATGAGAAAGATGATGACCATGTTCTCCATCTGGCCAAGGAAGGAAAGTCCCAGAGGTCAAGTTCATTTTAGAACGCTGCTGCTAAGACATGGAAGGTAACATGTAATCACAACTAGAGGATGATTTTGGGGTTGGGATCCATGTTTTACTCTTTTAAAGAACAAAATTGGAAATTACTTCCTGTAATTGGAAAGAATCTAGTCACAGAACTTTTAAGCTCAGTGTTCTGTGTGCTCGTCTCTTTATCTCCTCCGTATTCTCACAAACTGAAAGAAAAATTTGCGGCCAGAGGCTGTATTGTAAATTTTTTCTAGTCGCTCAGCAGTACTGGGAAAGAAAATTAAACACCTTTTTTGATTAGGTTGGAAATAAGGGATCTCAAAAGGACTGTAAAAATAAACAGTGCTGAGGGAAAAAGAACCCAAAGCTCAGAGAAGTTCTTCTGATTATCAACTAAAAATTCAAATCTAATTAACACAGGAAAACTTCAAGATACTGCATTTCATTGATCCTCAGTTTGAGTTCTTTCACAATAAAATGATAAATGATCTCTGAAATCAACATCAGCCGTATTAAAGTTGAGGCTATTCTGGTAGAATTCACAATGTAATTTAAGCTAAAGCAGGTACAAACTTGCTGGTAGCTATTTATTTTGTCATACTTTTAATAATTTCGAGGATTTGGAGTACTCATGTTGAGTTTAATTGTGACAAAATGCCCTCACAAAGATTGTGTTATGATTCAGCATTGAATAAAAAGTTACCATATACCCACAAAGGCATAGAAACAGGGAAGTGTAATATATCATAAATATCTGTGTCTAATAATTACAAAAGAACTTTTTCATAATTATACAATTTTTTTTAAATTTTAGTGAAAACACTTAAATTCTATACTCAGCAAATTTAATCACATAATGTGTTCTTATCAACTACAGTCACCATGTTGTACATTAGATACTCAAAAAAAATATGAGAGGTGATAAATGTGACAATTAACTCGATGGGGGAAATCCTTTTTAAAAGATAAGAAAGCATAATATTATTGTGTAATTGGCAATGTCTTTTCCTTCTTAATGGTACATAAATGGATGGTGTCAGTTAAAATCAAAGACATCTTAGACCTGATGAAATGTGGAAAGTGAAGAAGTCTCAAAATATTCCATTGTCTCTCCAAATGTCTTTAATTATGTATATTTTAATGTTATTCAGTCTTAGTTGATTATTTTAAGTTATTTTTAAAACTAGAGTCTGGATCTCAAGGAACACGTCTTTTTAAGGTACTGTATTTGTTGGTGCTACTTGACGGCAGGAAATCCTAATTATTGGGAAAGTATTAAAAGGAAAAACAATTTCTAAAGTGCTGAAACTAAGTTTTAAAGTAATACATTCTGGCAAATGTCCCAGACACTTTTATGGACCCAGAAGAATAGTTGTACTGGCCTGTATAAAGGAAGTGACATGGTAGATTTAGATTCTGATTAACTTTTCCCAAGGACTTAAGAGAAACATTCTCTAAGTCAAAGTTTGTCAGTGACAGGAATGTAAATTTCAGTAGTTTGTTTCCTGGAGTGGTAGCAGATCATTTATGCATGCCATTAGTACTGAGCACCTGTTTGTATAAGCAACTGCGCTGGACTCAGTGGCGGATGCAATTATAAATAGTCAGGGTCCCTGTCATCAAGAAGCTTATAATCTGGACTAGGAGCTAACATGTGTGTACAAATAATTATAACTCAAAATGCTAAAGAGCATCCAGGGAGACATGAACTAAGGATCCTGCTGGCAAGGTGTTTACATTCTCTTTATTTTGGGTGAAAGTAGAAGGGGCTTGGGAAATCAGACAATCAAATACAGGTAATTGTGTAACATGAGGTGTTTTCATGAGCTACTTGTAAAAAATGTAAAGTTCTAATATTCTTCTTCCAAGTCAACTCCAATGTTCATTCACTTTAAGATGAATGTTTTATAATCTAGGGAAATAAAAGGGAAAATAGAAAGTATTAACGTTCTTGTTCCTTAGGAAGCAACGGCACCGGATTTTTAAAATAGAATTTAAATTTTTGTACATTTCTAATGATATATCTCCTTTTTAAAATGTGTTAATGTTGTGCCCTGGCTGGTGTGGCTCAGTGGATTGAGCACCGACCTGAGAACCAAAGGGTGGTCAGTTCGATTCCCAGTCAGGGCTGATGCCTGGGTTGCGGGCCAGGTCCCCAGTAGGGAGCACTTGAGAGGCAACCACACATTGCTATTTCCCTCTCTTTCTCCCTCCCCACTCCTCTCTAAAAACAAATAAAATACAATAAAATAAATGTGTTAGCATTTTAAGATCAAAGTTTAAGTAATTTTCAGTTTTATCATTTTTCATTGAGCATTTAAAGGTTCATACTGCAATTTTAAAAATCAATTTTTATGAATGAGTTAATAAGAAATGATTTACTGCATTCCCCTTTTATTCACTGCAATTGAACAAAGTTTTGTGTCCATGTCTTTTTTTATCATTTTTCAGTTATTACCATTGTAGATGCTTCTTTATTTCACTTTCTACTGTAATTGCTTATTTATTAAGATTATCTTTTTATTTGGACCATGAGTATTTGAAGGCAGAGACTATATCCTACTCATTTTCCCTCCTACATCACCTAATAGAGTGCCTGAAACTCAGCAACAACTCAGTAAATATATCATGAATGAATGTATGCATGAAAAATGCCTATACTAATGGAAATACATTTTAAAATATTAAAAAGCATATGAAAAATATATTGATTCTCATGCTTTATATGTCAGTTTTCAATACCAGAATACTATGTATTTTTATTTACATCAAATATTTTTCATTTTGTAAAATACCATTACTTTACGAATGTTAACAAATAGCTGTTAACCAGAGAGACAAATGATGTCATATGCATTATATGCAATTCATCTACCTGAAGTGAATCCAATTCAAATTACAAACTCTAATTTAATTATTTTCCCAATAAGCTACTGAAAAAAAGTTGTGAAGTGTGCCTAAAGACTCTTCAATGTACTTACTACAAATTAAACTTAGTTAAATGAATCTCATTCATTTCCATTACTTGGACCTCGTGGTGTTGCTATTGACAACCAACTCTTGGTTGTTTATACATGTAAATATCCAGGTGAGTAACTATTATACATATAAATAACTCATAAGTTATTAAAAATGGTGGGGGGGGATGTTAAATGAATAGGAAATATTTGTAGTAAAGAGGTAAATTCAGTATTCTGGGGTTTTGTTTGGTACAACCACCATGCACCCAAGAGCCCAGTTGCTAATCTATGTTAAAGAGAAAACAGATTTAAGGTTTATAATACCTAATATCATAAGAACAGATGTTTTAGACAGTGATATGTCGAAAAGATGGTAATACTTTTCCACATGCTTCTAAATAACATAAACGGTCATAAATAGTGATATTTTAAGAGAGAAACAGTGTTCAGATCATAAATATGTCTTTGTTTTTACAGTTCTGTCATCTAGACGTAGGTCTTTAAAACCGTAGACAATATCGCTCACCTCCAGCACGTAGTCTATTTGTCATTTGATTGACAAAAGAAAATGAACAGATTATATCACTAATGTGAGCTGCAAACATAATGTGTTACAGTGATCCATCGTTTGTTTATTTATAATGGATTCTTTTTTTATTTTAAAAAAGCACTAAATCAATATATGTGTTACGGCCTTTTTAAGTGAATCAAAACTGAATAGAGTTTGGACACTTCTCTCCCAATCTCTCTTCTTCCCTCCCCAAAGGAAACTCATTAACAATGTACTTAATATGAGTTGACCCATATTTTCAGGCTTATTTAAATACATATACATATATTTAATCAAAATAGTATGGATATTTAAACACAGATGTATATGTACTTTTAAACAAAAACAGAATACTACCATACATGATATTTAAACAACTTTACTGAGTGATAATTTCCATACCATAACATTTATCCATTTTAAAAACCATTGGTTTTTGGTGATTTTACAGCTTTATTCAACCATTTTAATATTCTAATTTTAGAACATATTTGACTCCTGAAAAAGAAACTTTATGCTCAATAACATCACTTCTCCTTCTCCCTCTACTTTAAGGCCTAGACAACTCCAACTTTATTTTCTGGCTCTATATAGATTTACCTATTCTGAACACTTAATATTTATGAAATTATACAATATGTGGTCTTTGCACCTGACTTCTTTCACTTAGAATAATGTTTTGGAAGTTTACATGTGATGTTACACGTATCAGTACCTAGTTCCTTTTATTGTCCTATAGTATTCCATTGTATGGATTTAACATATTTTGCCTAGTCATTCTTCTGTTGATGAAAATGTGGGTTGTTTCTACTTTTTGGCTCTTATAAGTAATGTGACTGTGAACATTCATGTACAAATTTGGGGGCGACATATGTTTTCATTTTTCTTGAGTAGATCCATAGTAGAAGTGATGTTATTGAGAATTTCTGGATCTTATGGTAAACTCTGTATTTTACATTTTGATAAACTGCCTAAATTTTCTGAAGTGGCTGCACAGTTTCCATCCCTACCAACAATAGATGAGAGTTCTGATTTCCCCATATTTTCATCAATACTTGCTATTACCTGTCTTTTTGATTATGGCCATTCTCGTGATTATGAAGTGATAATTCATGGTGATTTTGATGAACCCTTCCCTAGTGAGTGTTGATGTTGTGTATTCACTCATACGCAGATTGATTATACTTACGTCATCTTTGGTAAATGTCTTTTCAAGTTCTTAGGCAAGTTTTAATTGGGTTATTTATTTTCTTAAACAAATTTCTTCACCTCCATTCATGATGGTGGAGTAGGCAAATGCCGTGTTCACCTTCTCCCACTACACACTACATCAAAATTACAACCATCACCAAGAACTGCCTAAAGTCTAGTTGAACAGAATTTCTATATCCAAGCACAAAAAGGAAAAGCCACATCATGACTGGTAGAAGGGGCAGAGATGTAGAATGGACTGGTTGCACTCCCACATGCAGTGATTAAAAATTGGGGGGTGGGGATAGCTCTGCTGCAAAGGTCCCCCTGAGTAGCCATGGTTCCTACCCCATAGTAGAACTCCCAGCTCAGGGTTCTGGTGCCAGAAAGGGAAGTCCCCATAATTTCTAGCTGTGAAAACAAGCAGGGATTTTGACTGAGTAAGACAGAGGACTTCTGGTAACCCGGGCATTCCTCTTAAAGGACCTGTGCATGGAGTTACTCTGACTCACTCAGTCTGAGCTCCAGTACTGGAGCAGCAGCTTGAAAAGCACTGGGGATATATGGGGAGGAACTGCACTTTATGATTTCAGGTCAAGGGCTGAAGGGGAAGCTCTCTCACAGAGAAAAATGCCGGAAGAAGCCATTGTTCCTTTGCTGAACCCTCCTCTTACAGGCACAGGAGGGCACATTATCTGAGTCTACATCAGCCTACCTAACACTGCTGTTCCCAACACCCTGGTGATTCCCTGAGACCCCACTTGACCTTACTTTGGGGGCCACCCAAGCCAAATACAATGGCTTTTCCACACAAATGACTGGTCTTGGCTTATGCTGCTGACATTCCTAAAATCTTACAATAGCTCACAAACCCCAAACAAGCAGTATGTGGCCCAACATTAGCCCTACCTCTGGCTAAGTTGTCCCAACCCTGACACTAGTAGCAGCCAACCTTGATTCTCAGCTTAGCCTCTCCCAGATACCTCCCAGCCCAGCACAAGCAGCAATCATCTGCAGATCACTATGTAGTTCACACCACATGGCCCTAGGCACAGCAAAGGCAGTGGCTGATTTTGGCCTGCCTCGAGGGTCTCTCTCAAGGGGCCCCAGAACCAACACATCTGGTGGCCAGCTCAAGATCACACCAGAGCACCACCCAACCACCTCCACAAATGACACACTAAATGGGCAAATTTATCAGGCTCAGAGGGCCTCACTACCAAACCAAATCCTGCTCTGTGCTGTCAGCCTCTGCGCAAAAGCTCCTCCACTGCAGTAATGGACAGTCCTCACAACCAATCAGCCAAAGGTCAATTCCTCCCATTAACATGCCAAGAGCAATCAAGGCTCAACTACAACAGAAGGGCATAAACAATCAACACAAGGGACACACCTGGACCACCTGGCCTAGGTAATCAGGAAGACTACATCACTGTGCCCCATAGGACACTTACTACATAAAGCCCCTCTACCAGTGCTGGGAGATGTAGCAGGTCTACCTAATACACAGAAACAAACACAGGGAAGCAGCCAAAATGTGAAGACAAAGAAACATGTCCCAGATGAAAGAAAAAGGAAATAGAAAACATAAAGAATGAGTCAGAAATGAAGAATACAATAATTGAAATCAAGAATGCACCAGAGGGAATCAACATATTAGATGAAATAGAAGATCAAATCAGCACTTTGGAAGACAAAGTAGCAGAAAACACCCAATCAGAACAACAAAAAGAGTTTTTTAAAAAATGAGGATAGTTTAAGAGACCTGTGGAGCAACATCAAGCAAATCAATAATGGGGATACAAAGAGAAAGAGCAAAGGCTTAAGAGCCTATTTGAAGAAGTCATGACAGAAAACTTCCCAAACCTAGAGGAGGAAATAGACATTCAAGTCCAGAAAGCACAGAGTTCAAACAAAATAATCCCAAAGAGGCCCACACCAAGACACATCATAATTAAAATGCCAATGGTTAAAGATAAAGAGATAACCTTAAAAGCAGCAAGAGAAAAGCAATTAGTTACCTTCAAGGAAGCTCCCATAAGGCTGTCAGCTGATTACTCAACAAAAACTTTGCAGGTCAGAAAGGATTGGAAAGAAATATTCAGAGTGATAAAAAGCAAGGACCTACAAACAAGATTACCCAAAAAGGCTATCATTTAGAATCAAAGGCTAGATAAAGATCTTCCCAGAAAGAAAAATCTAAAAGAGTTCATCACCACAAAACAATATTATAAGAAACATTCAGAGGACTTCTTTAAAAAGAAGAAAAAAATAAGAATAATAAAATGACAAAAGCTACATACCTATCAATAATTACTATAAATGTAAATGTACTAAATGCTTTAATCAAAATATATAGGATAGCTGAGGAGATAAGAAAACAAGCTCCAGACATATGCTGCCTGCAAGAGGCTCACTTCAGATCAAAGACACACACAGACTGGAAGTAAAGGGATAGAAAAAGATATTTCATGAAAATGGAAACAAAAAAACTGGGTAGCAATACTTATATCAGATAAAATAGACTTTACAACAAAGGCCATAACAAGACACAAAGAAGGACACCGCAATTCTACTTTTGGGTATATATTTGAAGAAACTCAAAACTCTAATTTAAAAGACATATGTATCCTTATGTTCACTGCAGACTTATTCTTAATAACTAAGATATGGAAGCAACCTAGGTGTCCACTGATAGGTGAAAGAATAAAGATATGCTACATATATACAATGAAATATTTGTCAGCTGTGAAAAAGAGTGAAATCTTCCCATTTGCAGCAACATGAAGGACCTAGAGGGTATTATGCTAAGTGAAATAAACCTGACAGAGAAAGATGCATACCATATGGATTCATTTATATGTGGAACCTAAAAAAACAACATAAATGAACAGACAAAATAGAAACAAACTCATAGATACAGAGTATATTTTGATGGTTGCCAGATTGGAAGGCAGTTAGGAGGATGGGTTAAAAAAAAGGGAAAGAATTAAGAATGCAAATTGCCAGGGATAAAAATAGTCACAGGGATGTAAAGGACAGCATAGAGCATATAGTCAATAATATTATAATAACCATATATGGTGTCAGATGAGTGCTAGACTTACTGCGGTGATCGTTTCATAAGTTATATAAAAATCTAACCACTATGTTATACACCTGAAACTAATATAGCATTGCATGTCAACTGTAATTGAAAAAAAAATTATTAAAAAATAAAGTGCTTGGCACAATGCCTGGAAATAAATAAATAAATAATTTAAATGAATAAATGTTTAAAGAAATCTTTATATATTCTGGATACAAAGTCCTTATTAGAGATATAATCTGCAAATATTTCCTCCCAGTCTGTGGGTTGTCTTTTCAGTTTGTAGATGGTGTTGTTTGAAACAAAAGTTTTCAATTTTGATATAGTCCAACTTATTGTTTTTATGTAATGGCTTATACTTTTGGTTTCATATCTGAGACATCATTAACCAACTCAAGGTTGTGAAGACTTGCTCCTATGTTTTCTTCTAAGAGTTTATGTTTTAGCTTTTGTACTCTCTATTCATTAATGCATTTTGAGTTAAATTTGTATTTGATGTGATAATAGGACACAGCACCATTTGTAAGAGGAGTATTTTCACCTACTAAATTGCCTTGGTACCTTGTTGAAAATCAATTGACTACTAATATAAAGGCTTATTTTAGTTATGTTCAATTGATCTCTGTGTCTGTCTTTCTTCCAGTACCGCAATGTCTTGATTACTGCAGTTCGATTGTAAGTTTTAAAGTCAAAAAGTATGAGTTCTCCAACTTGATTACCTTTTTTAATATTTTGGCTCTTCTAGGTTTCTTATTTTTCTATATGAATTTTAGGATCGGTTTGCCAATTTCTACCAAAAAATAAAAAAAGCCAACTGGTCTTTTGATAGGGATTGCATTGAATCTGTAGATCAATTTGAGGAATAATGCTATTATAACAATATTAAGACTTCCAATTCATGAATATGGGATGCTTTCTATTTATTTAGATTTTAACTTTTCAACCATATTTTGTATGTTTTAGTGTACCAGTCTTGAACTTCTTTGGGTACATTTGTTCTTGAGTAATTTTATTCCTTTTTATTCTACTGTAATGGTATTGTTTTCTTACATTCATTTTCAGATCACTAATTGATACTGTCTAGAAATGCAATTAAGTTTTATATATTAAATTTGTATCCTGCATTTTTGTTAAACTTTTTCATTAGAACTAGTATTTTTTAGTAGATACATATTATTTTTAAAACCCTTTTTTCATTTTACAACATATCAGTATGAATAGCTTTCCGACTCAGTTCATATGTACTTTTTTAATTCCCATTTTAAGATTTGCATAGTATTCCACATTATGATATAACAAAATATATTTTTCCATCCTCCTAGTGATAGGCATTTATATTGAGTTTTCTCCCTCTTTTTGCTATCACAAAAAGACAGAAATGAAAATTCTTGATCTAACCTCTAACTACTCACACATGTTCATATTCTTATGGTCAGAATTCTAAAAACAGAATTGACTGATCATAGTGTGTATATATATCTAAAATGTTTGCAAATATTACAAAACTGTCTCTCAAAAGTGTTCAATTTTTCTATCATCAACAGAAAAGATAGATTTATTAAGGTACAAGATCAAAGCAACTCACAGTTTCTAATAATGGCCCTCTAACTTGAGTAGAAAGAATTCCTCCCCAATAAAGCAGCAAGACTCCTCCTGTGATAGGCAAATTAAATTGGTGCCAAGTGCAGAGAGATATACAGCAGAGCTCCTGGAGAAGGCATCTTTCTTTCCCAGACAATTTTAACCAGAAATAACAGAGAAAAACTAAGAGGATTTACTGTAGTTCAATCAATCAACATACATGCTGTGAAGCTTTCTGACATATTTACTTACTGATTCCCAGAGGAATATGGTTGGTTCACTAGATCTCAAAATAGGAAGCACATGTTTGGAATGCAGAAACACATGCAGACTGGGTATAGCTATATACTTCTTCAAATAAATGATTGCACAAATTTGTACATACCTATGCACTGATACACTAATGTGTGTATAAATTCTGTATTAATTTTGGCCTGAAATAGTTAACTAGCAATCCTCTTCTGCTGCCAGAGGGGTATATTATAGTCATATCCTACAATAAGCATATGGGTGGTGCTACCCCACCCCTCACCAGGAGATTTTTGTTCAGTTACATTTTAACTTGTAAAGAGAGTTTTAAAGTACTTCTCCACTACCTCAACATCCAGTGGCCTGTTGATTATTAATGAAAGGATAAAGACTGGAGGCCAAACGCCCATACCATGGGACATCATAGCATTATTCTCTTTAGATTGTAAAACTGTCAGCCACCATTGTGCAGAGAAAAATGAATAGAAACAAAATCTTCAATAAAAATTACTTAACAAAAACTATTCCCCAAGTAAGTATATTAGCCAAGACTAAGATATTTCTACCTTACCAATATGTTCTCAGATCAAAAAGTCGACTGAACATGTAATCCCCCAGCAAGATGACCAACAGAACCTGAAAAAGAGTAATATAGGCCACCCCAGACCATAAATTATAACCTTAGGCACAAGGTCAAAGTTTCTAAATTTTTTTAAGAGAAAGAACTAAGTGACAACAGAATCCAGGGTAAAGAATTTCTAGTTGAGAGGTATTTGTTTGGAGCTAAGCTAACACTGAAGTAAAATCTGAATTACTATATTTCAAGATTACTTTGTTTCTATTTTTTATTTTTTAAGGTTTTCCTTCTGAATATTTTATTATGAAAATTTTCAAACTTCAAACATACAGAAATATTGAAAGAATTTTGTGGTGAACACTCACATTGCCTTCACTCAGGTTCCACAATTAGCACATCATATCACTACCCATCTATCTATGCCTCCATCAATCCAAATTATGCTTAAAATTAGCTTCTTAAATGTAAATTGTATTGCTAGTCAGATTTGTTAGGTTAAGATTACAAGTTCTGAAGCAGGACACATTTTCTAGACAGTTTTCTTTCTAACCATCTTTTTTTATTAACTCCCAATATGTCAATTGGAAGCAACCTCAGTGCCCAACAGTAAATGAGTAGATCAAAAAACTGTGGTACATTTACACAATGGAATACTATGCAACAGAGAGAATACTACCCTTTGCGACAGCATGGATGGAACTGGAGAGCATTATGCTATGTGAAACAAGCCAGTCAGTGAAAGACAATGCCATATGATTTCACCTGTAAATGGAGCCTAATGAACAAAATAAACAAGCAAGCAAAATATAACCAGCAACATTGAAATAAAAAGCAAACTGACAGTAACCAGGGGGGAGGAGGGAGGGTGATGGCAGGGGAAAAGGAGGGGAAGGGTCATCAAGGAACATGCATAAAGGACCCATCGACAAAACCTAATCAGGGAAGGATTGAGGGTGGGAGGTGGGACTGGGTGGGGCTGTGGAAAGTGGTGGCAGGAAAATATTGACAAAAACAAACAAAAAACAATGTGGTCAGGGGGAGGCTGGGAGGAGTGTGGGAAATTAAGAAGCCAAAGTACTGGTGTATGCAGCCCATGGACATGGACTGAGAGGTGTGGGGATGATGGATGGGGTGCAGGGTGGAGGGAGTATAGAGGGGAAGAAATGGGACAACTGTCATAGCATACTCTATAAAATATACCAAAAAATTTAAAAATAAAAATAAATAAAACAAATTAAAAAAATTTTTTAAAGAGTATATGCATCCCTATGTTCAGCATTATTTACAATGGCCAAGATCTGGAAACAACCCAAGTGCCCATCAGTAGATGAGTGGATAAAAAACATGTAGTATAGCCTGGTTGGTGTAGCTCTGTTGGTTCGTGCATCCTTCCCTAAATTGAAAGGTAACAGGTTCAATTCCTCATCAACGTGCATATCTAGGTTGTGGGTTTGGTCTGCGGTAGGGGCATGTGTGGGAGGCAGCCAAGGCAGCCAATGGATGTTTCTCTCACATTGATGTTTCTCTCTCCCTTTCTCTCTCTCTCTGGATTCAATTAAAAAAAAAAAAAGTAAAGATGTGGTACTTTTACACAATGGAATACTTCGCAGCTATAAAAAAAAAAAGGAAATCTTACTTTTTGTGAGAGCATTGATGGACCTGGATATTATTATGTTAAGTGAAATAAGCCAGTTAGAGAAAGATAAATACCATATGATCTCACTCATGTGTGGAATCTAATGAACAAAATAAACTGACGAACAAAATAAAACTGTAGGCATGGATACATGGAACAGACTAACAGATCTCAGAGGGAAGGGGGTGGGAGGGACTGGAAGGGATTAGGCAAAGAACATATGAGGCGGGACCCCCCAAAAAACATGGAATTTATTTGTTTTAAAAATGTGTATTTATTCTTACATGTTTAAACTTCAGTCACCTTCAGAGTACTTTCCATTTGATGCAATACACCTATTGAGCCATTTTTTCCACTGCTTGGAACAGTTTTTGAACTCATTGATTTTGATGCCTTTCAGTGCTTCTGCCATTTAGTGTTTCACCTCTTCCACAACAGAAAAACATCCCTTTGAGGACTTTTTCCACATCTAGAAAAACAAACAAACAAAAAAAGTTGCTCAGGGTGAGACTGGGTGAATAGGGAGGGTGGGACACGGGGTCATGCCATTTTTGGTCAAAAACTGCTGAACACGCAGAGCGGTGTGGGCAAGTGCATTTGTCAATCCCCCATCATGAAATGGGCAAATGTATTGAAAGTCTTCAGAAAAAATTCACTGAATCCAAACGCAACCTCTCATGACAATGACAGCTGGTACACTGATTCAGATGGCTTCCTAGCTGGATAACCCTGCACTACAAGGGGCATGCCCTCCAGAAGATAAGTCTGGGGTTTGGGGGAGATCCCCCCTCATATATTCATATATGCATAGCCCATGGACACAGACAACAATATAGTGAAGCCTGGGGTAGGGAGGGCTGGGTGAAGGGGGGGAACGGGGGAAAATGGGTGACATTTGTAACAGTGTGAACAATAAAAAAGGTAAAAAATATATGATAATTACAAAGAGTTATTTGTTTTTAAATCAAAGTGTTTTTTCGGTTTTTATCTCACCCCCAAGGCATATATCTACTAAATAATTTCTATATGGAAACTCTGGGCAAAACATGATAATGGTTAATGTCTGAAGAGATCTTATAATTTAGGAGCGAAACAGGCATTATATACATATATAATTATAACACAAGATCTTATAAAAATCTACTGGTCATAGTTTGCAAAGACTTTTCATGTTTTACAAGTTTAATAGTATCAATAGTCTATAAACAACTTGAAGCTGTAATTAACCCTTTAAAACTATTTGCCAAAATTTGATTAATTATATTGCTTTATTCTGATATCTAAAGGAAAAAAACAAAACTCTCCAAAGTCAAGGGCTAAGCTGAACCTGTCTTGTTCATTGAATCCCCAGTATTTATTACATTGCTTGTTATTTAGTAGACACTCAATAAACATTAGTTGAAATAATATAGGGAATTCAGATTAATGCACAAAAACATGAAAAAGAAAGTAAAGATTTTGACCAGTTTTATAAATTCACTGAAGTATATCTTTTTGCTCAGTTTTGTGACTATCTTCTTAGAAAATTACTGTAAATAAAGATACTGTGTTTAAAGTACTATATTTTACTTTGTAATACATAATGACTTACTACCTTCAAAAAAGTATATTATACTTCATCACTAGTATATGTGATTTATTACCCAAACATGCCTCAGAACTTTGTCGATTTTTCTTTCCTAGTCAATCTGATATGTGACATATAATCTTGCATTGCTATTTTCTTGCGTTTCTTAATCACGAAATAGAAAAACCACTTTTTTGTTCATTCACCTTTAATAGTTCTTTAAGAATTGGCTGTTTCCTTCTCCTACTTTTTATGAGTAAGTTCTTTATATGAGGTCTGTCTGGAAAAAGTAGAGCCATTGTTAATAAAACGAGAATGGTCTGTGCAACAGCAATGTAACCGGCAGCCAAGGAGAGTGGACTGGAATGCACGTGCATTAACAATGATGACTTCACTGTACTAGTCAGTGGGGGCGGTAGACGCCATTGAGTGAGCATGTGTACTGTGTGGCCATTTCATTAAAAATGACTGAGTGAGTAGAGCAATGAATCCGCATCAAATTTTGCATTAAGCTTAAACATTCCTCCACAGAAACTATTTGGATGATTCACAAGGCCACCTCTATGGGCAACTGGTGATTATCAGCTTCATCACATCAACACGCCCACTCATGCCTTACGTCTTTTTCAGGGTTTTTTGGCAAAACATCAAATCACCCAGGTGACTTAGCCCCCCTACACCCCAGATTTGGCGCCCTGAGACTTCTGGCTTTTCCCAAAACTAAAATAACCTTTGAAAGGGAAGAGATTTCAGACTATTAATGAGATTCAGGAAACTACAACGGTGCAGCTGATGGAGATTCCAACAAAGGATTTTTCAGAGTGTTGTGAACAGTGGAAGAGACGCTGTGAGAACTGCGTGAGGTCCCGAGGTGCCTACTTTGATGGGGACTGAGGAGCCGTTGTTCCACATACAATGTTCCTTGTATCTTGTATCTTCTTCAATAAATGCCTCTGTTTTTCATATTACATGGCTGGATGCCTTCTGAACAGACTTTGTATGGCATGTTATATAGTACCTTTTTCTATCATTGATTGTCATTTTTTCTATTTTTATATTTGTCTTTTAATGCCATCTACTCTGCTATTTTGTGTGTGTGTGTGTGTGTGTGTGTGTGTGTACACACCAAACCTATAAAAATTTTCCTTTTGATTTCCTTGGTGTCATACCTAAGGTCATTAACAATCTAAGATCACATGATTACATCCCTGTACTTTTCCTGGTTCCATTTTTTTTCACTTAAATTTCAGTACACAGAGATTTTTTTGTTTTTGTGTTTTCAGCCAGTAGCAATCTTTTATTTTATTATTATTACTTTTTTAGTAAAATTTTTTATTGTTGACACTATTACAGATATTTCCCATCCCCCCCACCTTCTGTCCCTTCACCAAGTCCCCGCCCCAAACCCCTGGCCTTCACCACATTATTGTCTCTGCCTGTGGGCTCTGTGTACACGCCTGTGCATAGGTGTTCTTTGGCTAATCTCTTCCTTCTCCCCACCTACTTCCCCTCTGAGATCTGTCAGTCTGCTCCATGCACCCATGCTTCTGTTTTCATCTAAGCTGTGAGGTACAAATTTAAATTTGATTTTACAGTGAATGAGTTATTTTAATATCATTTGATAAATAGACCAATAGATGCTACATTAAATGCTACATTATAATACAAAAAAATTTTGATAACTGTCTCTAAATTGTTTTGGTTCTTTGGTTCTATGTCATTTATCTTTTTTTATTTTAACAGTAGCACTACCTTTTTTAAAATTATGGTTCTTTATAATAACTCTTGTTTAATAAGATCTGTGTGTTCACGTTTTATTGAGAAGTTCCCCCTTTTTTAGGTAGGGCATTCCTGCTTCTGGACCATTCTTTCATGTTTACTTTTTCTGATAAATCAAAACAAAATTGAAGTCAGGTTTTTCTCCCCAAATCTCATTGGAATTGGTGCTGGAATTCTCAAGATATGGTTATTTAGTGTGATTTTAACATAACTTCAAAAACAATGGGACTTTTTCCAAAAAATAAATGGGAAAATAAACATTGATGAGAAAATTCAGAATGTCAGAAAACTCATCAGCAAAGACCAGTGAATCTTTCCTCTCTAGGAAACCTTGGGATAAACTTAAAAAACAAAAAACGAACAGAAACTATATTTTAACCACCAGAGGGCAGTGCACTCTAAATAATGGACTTGAGCAATGAAGCCCAGTCTCACTTAAAGATCAAATGTATATGTCAGTGTTACTGTAGGTTTTACGAGGAAGGACCCAAAAACGGGATTTATTTATAAAAAATTGTGTCCTTATTCTTACATATTTTAACTTCATACACCTTCAAAGTACTCTCCCTTTGATGCAATACACCTATTAAGACATTTTTTTTCCACAGCTCAAAACACATTTTGAACTTTTAGTGTTTCTGCCATGTTTTGCTTCCCCTCTTGCACATCAGCAAAATGTTCCCTTGGAGGATTTTTTTCATCTGGGGAAATAAACAAAAATCACTAAGGGTGAGATAAGGTGAATAGGGAGGGTGGGACACAGGGGTCATGCCCTTTTGGGTCAAAAACTGTTGAACACTCTTTACCGTGTGGGCAGGGGCACTCGTAAATCACCCATCATGAAATGGGCAAATGCACTGAAAGGGTCTTCAAGAAAATTTCATTGAAGCTGAATGCAGCCTCTCACAGCAACGCCAGCTGGTACACTGATACAGATGTGTTCCTAGAACACTCACCTAGCAGGAGAAGTCTGTACTACAGGGCGCCTGCCCTTCAGAAGATAATTCTGGTTTTTGGAGTGCCGCCTCATGTTTGCTACTTGGTATGATTGGGTAGGTTATTCTGGGGGTCTGGGAATGCTCAAAATCTACCCATATATAATAATAGTAACTGCTTCTTTACATCATTTTAGCTTACAAAAGTTTTCATAGGAATGCTCTACTTTAGATATTGGGTGAAGGCTATATTCTTGTACAAATATCTGAAAAGCAGTCAGACATTCTAGTGGAGATTTCAGAAGAAAGGATTGGACTAGATCATGAATTTTGAAAGGCATCTGTTTTAGAGCTGAAAAT
The DNA here is from genome assembly GCA_004026545.1 of Mormoops blainvillei. Taxonomy (NCBI): domain Eukaryota; kingdom Metazoa; phylum Chordata; class Mammalia; order Chiroptera; family Mormoopidae; genus Mormoops; species Mormoops blainvillei. The sequence goes on from PVJD01014427.1 coordinate 17,985, forward strand.
ATAAGTAAAGAGGCCACCCAGGAAAAGTATATACAAATACAAAAGTCCAAGTCAGTACCTTAAGAAATAACACATTTTTTAAATTCTCATTTGAGGACATGTTCATTGATTTTTAGAGAAAGAGGAAGGGAGAGAGAGGGAAAAAAAAATCCACGTGAGAGAGAAACATCCATTGGTTTCCTCCTGTAGGTGCCCTGATATGGGATCAAACCCACAGCCCAGGGAAGTGCCCTGACCAGGAATCACACCAGTGACTTTTTGGCGTATGGGACAATGCTCCAACCAACGGAGCCACCAGGCCAGGACAACATTTTAGCATAAGAGGAAAGGTGACAGAGGAGGAGTGGTCATACAGTCAGGTGCAGAATCCAGAGAGTTGACACCAAGGAAAAGTTTCAGTAAATTCAAAGATGCCTTGACTGTCAAATGGAGCAGAAAAGTCCTATATACCACTTCCTTACAAACACTGTCTGGATTTGATATTTAGGGGATCATACGTGACCTTAGAGATATTCCTGTCAGTGAGTGATCAGGGTGATGTCAATGTTCCGTAGGTTGAATAGTGAATGAGAGGTCGGTAAGTAGAAATACTGATGGAGTCCACATTTTCAAGGCATCTTCCCTGGAGAAGATAAGGAGAAAAACAGTGCAGCAATTTTGGGGCTTGATAGGAGAGGCTACTCCCAGAAGAAGCTGTAGGTTACAAATAAGAAAATCAGAACAAATGTCATCCTGAAAACTGGCCCCACTGAAAACCCAAACATGACCTCTGCGTCTGGTCTTTTCCTGTTCTTTCTTAACAACCAACTGCTTAGATCCATCTTCGAGTGGTGCCAGTTAGAAGTCAGGCATTAAATTAATGAACTATTTTCTTCCCATAAGGTTTGGGTTCTCTTCTATGAAGATTAATGTTAAAGTACTGATTTTATTCATCATCATTAATGAATAAATTTATTCGTCATCACTTTCTTGAAATGTAAATTCATTAAATGAAGTCTTAATTTCTTAATCTGATGATTTAGACAACACAGTATTCAAAGCAGTAAATAGTAAATTGCTATGGACATTTGGTAATGCAGAGTCAAGCTAGCAGCAGAATCCTGAAAGAAGTCAATAGAAATGGTTAGAGGTGCAAGAGGGTATAGGGAGAAGAGATGGTAATGGATAAAAATACAATAAAAAATGAAAAAAAAAAAGGATAATTTAAAAACCCAAAAAGGAAATGTAGGCTGCCCAAAGTTTATTTTAAAATTTCCTTTGGTGTGTTCATCTTGGCCTTAATTTCTCTTCTTATGCTTAAATTTGTAAGGAAGGAAGGCTTAGTATTAATTTATGCCACCTTGGACTTTAATGATTCGTTACTGGCCTAATTTAAACGTCACATCTACCTCACTCAGGGCCACCTTCCTCCAGCATATTTAGCACACCCTCCCCCAACCCCCACTGCTCCTCACTGTTCTCCTCGTCAACCTCACACCCAGCTCCAACCATGAGCCCTTCTCACTTTAGAAGTTCACATCCTGCCACCCCTGAGTAGGTGCTCTGTCTTTCTGTGGGCCCCAGAGTAAACAAGGCAGTAAACTAAAGACGGTCAATCTTAACATTGTCGATAGGTTCTTGGAAACAATGTCTAATGAAACCAATCTTATCATAAGCTAATTGATATGATAACAGTTAAATTTCTGTGGCATTTTCTGGCAACAAAAACCACCAAACTTCTAAATAAAGATCCAAAGCACTACTAATATTAAACATTGAAATAAAGGTGAGCTATAAATACATGTAAGAAAGATTTAAAAAGACAAGTAAGATTAACATCCCCCTTGACAGTGGTCTCCATCGGAAATTGATTTTTTTCTCTCAGCACTATAATGAGACAACATTTAGCAAAATGATGTTATTCAAGGACCTGCTATATACTTTAGAGTTTAAGTCCTAAGAAAGTAAACCCTGCCCACTGTTTGTTTGTTTGTTTGTTTTTGTTTGATTTTGTGTGAGTATCTGTGCACACTCCAAAATAACTTCTTGTTAACTTCATTATGAGACTCGCTACTCTATTTTTTAAAATATCTAATTACCTACTCATAATATCTAAACTCTCTCCCTACCCACTTTCATCCTACAAGCACTGTACCATAAACCTGATTTACTCAATCTATGTAATATTTGAGAAAGGGAAGAAGAGTGTCAGAAATACAGTTGGTGAGAAACATGGCCCTCCTTCGCAAAACACGGAGCTCAGAGTCCACTGGTGACAAAGGCCATCTGGTGCTCAAGTCTCACAGGGCCCTTGGAATTCTTTGTTTGGGTGCCCTCAGGCAGGCTGACCTTTTGAACAAAGGTCACACTTATTCAGGTCAAAGTCAATTTGTCGGTTTTGTCTACATAGCTTGAACCCTTGAAGAAGCACAAGATAGTTTCCTAACTGCTTCCCAGCTCTGTCATAATTTGGGAGGGACCTCTACCCCCTCTGGTGCAGTGAGACACTTCAGTAAATAGAGCAGTAGCTATACTTCTCAAGGGTGGACCCTTTAGAAAAGAAGATAATTATTCTGCCAAGTCCTCAATAAATTTCTCTGCCAAACACCGTCCTTCTCAATTTCTATCTAGGGGAGGGGCAAGAGGTAGTTTATTCTTCAGCAACTTCTGCTTATTTCGTTTTGGAGGAAAGGCCAAAATCCATCGTGATACCAACTACAGGATACCACATGACTCATTTGGTATCTTCACTGAGCCATCTGTTTCTGCTGTATCCAAAATCTTTGCAGTATTTCATGGTGAGCAGGGTATAAATTGTTGGAAGAATTCCTTTGCATTTTTATAGCAATTATGATTCAAGGAATCCTAAAGAAACTACCAACGCTTGTGGAGTTATTCATTCAACAAAACTTTTATAGTGTCTCGCTGTAGGTGTGGTCATTGCAATTGACATTGGAAAAAAAACAATAAGATACAGATTCCTGCCCTGAACAAGCTCACAGCCAGTAAGTCATTCGTCCCATGTAGTGTGATGATGAGCCTCATATACTGTGATAGAATGAGGCCCAAGGAGCTAAAGCGGGAAAGGGAAGCCACTTTAGACTAAGGATGTCACAGGTAGCTTCTGGAGGGAAGATCACGAAATCTGAGCCTAGGAGGAAGGGTGGAAGTTATTATGATTCAGAAAAGGGGGACGAAGAGAGGAGAATAAAAGCCTGAGATAGCCCAGCACAGTCAAAAGAGTTGAAAATGGTCTACAACGATGACTACAACACATAGCTTATAGTTGGCAATTTTACTCCAACAAACTTGGGATGGGGAGCAGACATGTTCATTTGTTCAAGGGGGAAAGTCAGTGGTGGAATCTTGAATAGAATTATTGAATCTGGTTTGTTAAGCTGAGAAATTTTATCTATAAAATTTGGGGATTTGGGCTGCTAACATTTAGAAACCCTCAAAATATGTTTTCTGAAAACTAAGAATTTTAAAATAAACTTTTTATTTTAAAATAAGTTTATATTTACAGAAAAAAAAATGTAAGATAGTAGAGATCCCTTCTATGCCATGCCTAGGAATCCCTGTTGCTAACATCTTTACCTCCGTATGATGCATTTGTTTTCATTCAGAAGTTTCTATTGATACATTGTTATTAAGTCCATGCTTTATATTTCCTTAGTTATCACCTAATGTCCTTTTGCTGCTCCGGGATTCTACCCGGCATGCCACATTACATTTATTTGTCATTTCCCCTTAAGCTCCTCTTGACTCTAACAGTTTCTCAGACTGTCCTTGTTTTTGATGATTTTGACAGTTATGAGTAGTATTTGTCAGTTATTTTGCAGAGTGTCACTCAATTTAGATTTGCCTGATGTTTTTCTCATGATTAGAGTGAGGTTATGTGTTTTAAGAGAATACATAAACTTTTCAGTAGAAAATCTCGTAGGCATGAGGGCAAGGCTGGTCTTAGGCAAAACTGGAAAGTACGTAGAGTTCCCATTGTCAAGCCCCACTACATCCACACGTATCCATTCCCCTTCCCAGCACCCATGCCCAGCGCTACCTCTCATCTGTTTTTTCATACTCCTCAGGTCCTTCCCGAAAGAAAGCTTCCTCTGCCTCCCTCTCTTCCTCTCGCTATCTCATCCAGGCTCATTTGCTCACTGGAAGAGCCTATACCATGCCTCCTTCACTCCCCAGAGCTACTCTCTGCCTGGAAATTTCTGCACAACACTTCCCACAGCCCTCAATGCCCACCTTACCCCATTCCACATCTCACTTACTTCACATCTCCCATTCAAACTCTGGTCTCTGGCAGATGTCAGCTTCCTTGGGAAGACCATCATGTGTCCCCTCTCACAGAGAACCCCCCTGATGACTACAATGACTATATTAAAGAACCGCGACTGGGCTACCCAGTATACCTACCTCATCATCCCACTCTACTTTCTTTTTTTTAACCATCTTCCATCTCTGGCCACACCTGACCTTTCAGAAAGTCAAATCTTGGAGGAGCTTTACTCTTAAGGAAGCTAGAATCACTCTTTCATAGCATTATAGTCAGGGTCTCATGTGATTCTGTGATAAATGGTGACTTCCCCCTATTATCTATAAGCTACATAAGGGCAGAAAACATTACTATTTTTTCTCACCTGATATTGTCAGTGCCTTACACAGGGCCTGAGAGCCAGTGGAGCCCATTACATACCAGTTAGAGGGAGGAAGGGAGTCAGTAAGACCACGGCATATACCAGATTGGCCCTTTGACTTGATTAATCTATCTTCTGGGATATTTAGGACTGCAGCAGTATAACTTCAGTTATCTGTGAACACAGTAAGAAGCATTCAAAGGTAAGGCAGAGAGGGAATTCTTTACTGGAGTCAAATACTATGAACTGTAGTATGGAGTGAAACTCCCTGGAGTAATTAGAAAAGTCATCTTGCATTAGCATGTGCTACATAGGAGACAGGGGAAGTCTTCAGACCAACATCCTATCAGCATCTTTAGTTATCTCAAACTCTAATAATTGCCTCACAAGGTCCATGAAAACAAAAATAGATTAAAGATACACTGTGGAAATAACATTTTCAGCTTATCAGAAGCCATTAGGTACAGCTCTTAACTCCATCTACAACCAGTAACTTCCAAACTTTCACCTAGAAATCATAAACTTCCATATGTGTACATATATGTGTGTGCATGTGGGTGTCTGTAAGAGGCACATTGGAGGAAGATTATAACAGCAGGAACCAGCATTAAACCTCTTTTGGAATCTTGAAGGATATAAATAAATAATTAAAATCCATTTTATACATTAAAATTTTGAGAACTAATAGAACGTAAGCAGTATTATCCAGATAAGCAACGAATAGCATCCAAAATATATTTTATATTCCATTATGGCTACTCCTTACAATAAATGCTAATGGAAGAACTGCATTATTCAAATTATATTTTTGGAACACTGGACCTAACCACAGATGCCTGAGCTGACCGAAGAGCCACGACATCCAAAACATGCAATTTTTTCCTGACGCATGTACATCTCCCCAATACAGTGATAGTTTACAAAGAACAGAAATACAATTTTTAGGTAACTTACCCAGGATCATACAATGGGTACCTGTTCTAGTATTTGAAGCTCAGCCCTTCTCATTCCAAAGTGAATGCAAGTTTGGAGGAGGCTTCAGAAATGTCCTTATCCATCTTGTATCCACAACATGCCATTAGCCTGCTTACTGAGTCAGTCTTCTCTGAATCACTTTGGATACTTGTTGAACAGTATCACAGACAGTTCAAACAGAAATAGTGGAAGTATTACCACATGGAGCTATTTCTCAAATTTTCTTAATGTTAACAATAAGTTAGCACTTTGTAACTTATGAGTGATTTAGGCAAGTGAAAATGGGTTGTAATAATGTGAATATTTTAGAGAGGAATTCACGAATGAGGAAAACTGTTCTAAATATAACTGATTGAGTCCTGGGACAGAAATCAGACATTCACGGAAACCTGTTGAAACCCAAACAGAGCCTATAGTTTAGTTTGATAGTACTGTAGAAATGTTTATTCCCTGGTTCTGACAAATGCACCATGGTTATGTGAGACACTGATGTTAGGGGAAGAAAAATGACAGGCATAGAGGAAACCTCTGTGATGTCTTTGCAACTTTTGTGCAGATCTAAAATTAAGGTTATATAAAAAACAAAGAGATACTGATATATCTCATGGAACTCTAGTAGTTGAAACACCCCACAAGGAACTAGAACAATAAAAGAAGAAAAAAATTGTGCAGATGATCATATGCAAAATGTTCAACTTCACTAGCAACTGAAGAAGCAAAAATGAGATATAATGTGCTTACTATGAAATCAGCCAATTTATAATCATAACCAGTGTTGAGGAGATTTGGGAAAATGATCCCTTTACACAGTGAGTGATATTCATTGTATCAAGATATTTATATTACTGCTAATAGAAAACTTACCTCACACTGGGAAAGAGGGAATTTTTTGGCTCCAAAATCTGAAAAGTTCAAAGTTAGGTCAAGTTTCAAGTGAGGCCCACTCCTAACATATAACAATCCAGGCTCTTTCTGTCTCTCCTCTCTGCTTTCGATGGTGTCCATTGTACCCTAAATTTGACTCCCCATACAGCACAAGACTGCCAGCAGTCCCCATAGCTGTAGTCTTTCTGCTCTCCATCAAAAGGCTAGGAGAATAATTTTCCCGATAGTCCTGGAAAAGTAAATATTTCTCACCTGAATGTCCTGAGTGAAGTTATGCATCCGCCTCTGAGCCATTCACTCCATCCTGGAAAATGGTTTCATAGATGGGGCCCATCCCTCCAATAACGTCCAGATGAGAAGAAATACATACAGGGTGTTATTTCCAAGAAGGAGGGGTATAAATTCTTTTAACTTTTCTGGAGGCCTCTTTAGGATAAGGCATTTCAAACAATTTTAGCTTTTTAATTTATTTCTGGCAATCAAAGTTGTACAAAAAAAGAATTGTGCACAAGAGACATTTTGATAATTTTATGCAGAAAAGGGTCGAAATAATCTTAATTCTCAGTATATATTTGTTACATAGATTACAAGGTAATACACAATAGACCCTTGTGCAGTCACTAAATATCATATTTTCAAAGAATATTTACTGTCTTGTGACTAAAAGTCATACTGTGCTGGTATGTTCAACAAATAATCATCACTGGCTTACCACGTGACCGGCACCGGGATACATCAGTGAAGAAAACAGGCAAGGATGCCAGACCTCCTGGAATTAAATGAAAAAATAATATTAAAAAGAATACAAATCAATGTTTTTAAACACCATCATTCTCAGATGCATGCACACACAAATGTATGTAAAGACCAATATTTTCATATGCCTGCACACAGAAATAGTTGCAAAGTTGTCCATTAATATGTTAAGAGTAAGTTGTTGTTGTTTTTTTTTTGACTGGTGGTCTAAATGGAATATTTTTTGTTTCTTCTCTGCATTTTGCTTTATTTTCAAAATTATATACCATTAACATGTTTCATTTTAAATCAGAAAATAAATAAGTACCAAATTTGCAATTTTTTAAAGAGTAGATATTGGATTTTGTTGCTATTTTGGCATTTGTAGAATGCCTTTTAAATGTTTAAATCCCTTCTTTCCACTCTTACAGAAGTTGGCTAGCAAGAAGAGAACAGAAAGGAGGATGTCGAATCATTTTTCTAGACCAAGATCTACTTCCATTTAACTGCATCAAATCAAACACTTCTTGCATCAGATTTCATTTATTTCAGTAAATGTTGATGATGAATTTGTATTTCCCAAGATAGAATTGAATTTTTAGATTTATAGAAAAAGCAAGATTGGATACAAGCAATGGACATTACCTATTTTTATTACTTAAGATATAACTGCAGAGAGAATTACTCTTTTGCATTTTACAATTCCCACAGTATGACTTCTGTCATGTGTTAAAAATAACTCCCATACTGTGCAAGACATTCTGTATTAACCCTGGTGTGTGAATTCCAAAGTCATTCCCAGAGGAGAGATGTTTTTAAAGCAATTTCCCACGAGAAAACAAAGCATCTGACTTTTAGTGAGATGAAAAAATAAAATGTCTACTTAAACCACCAGCTTTTCTATTTTAACTATTCACTACCATGTCATCGGTGGTGACAACTTCTTTGGTATGTATCGGCTGAAGGTCAATACAGTGAGGAGGCTTGCTGTACAAAATTAATTCCTATACACAGTTCATATGATATATTAAACTGAATGTGATTGACTTTGACCTTTTAGGATTGAACAGTTGATCCAACAAGGCCATAAAATTCTTTTTAAAAATCTGAAGAAAAAAAAAAGGACTGTAAAAGTTCTTTGGAATTTGTTGAGAGATGAGTGAATTCAAACTGATTCCCAGGAATGTCATCATTAGGTTAGTATTTGCTCATATATTGAACAAAAATCTTTGAAATCCCTTCATAATTGAGGGGGTTTAAAAAGATGTCATGAAATCCTGGCCAGGTGGCTCAGTTGGTTGGAGAATCATCCTGTACACCAAAGGGTTGCAGGTTTGATTCCCCGTCAGGACCTAGGTTTCCAGTTCCACCCCTGGTCAGGGTGCATACAGGTGATAACCAATCGATCTTTCTCTTTCTCTTTCCCTCCCTTCCTTTCTCTCTGAGATTAATAAACATATCTTCAGGTGAAGATTAAAGAAAAAGTTTCATGCATGGGAAGTGTTCTCTGAACATTCTGACATCCTAGCTGAAGGAATAATGACTCCCTCCTAAGTCCCAGAAGATTCTCTGACAACGCTGGCCTATGATTTACCCCAGAAAGAAACAAGAACTATTTTCTCACTATATTTGACAGTTGTCCTTTCACTATTTTTTGAACACCATTTAAGAATCTTGATCCATCAAAATAAGCATCAGCGATGTCAACTATTTTCATAAACAGGGCCCCCAATGAAGTTATACAATATCGGATACTCCTCATTTCCAAATGTTTATTTAGATCTTGGGTAATAACAGATTTCTGTTGTATAACATGTCTATAATCATTTAGTATGGGTGACTGCTCAAAATACATGGACTAAACCCATCACTTTGGAGAGCTGGAGCATTCATTTAAAAAACATCAAAGCAGCCTAGTTTTTCTGTAAGAGATTTAAATTCTTTCAGGGCAAGCAGTTACTAAATAACAGAGGCCAATGACATGCTAACATCTGCTCAATAGCAGATACTTTCTGCAAATGAATAAAAGTAATTAGAAATAATATTAGATATAAACAGATTAAATTAACCACTAACATGTTGTTTATAAGTTTTATTATATCTTTTACGACTTTCTTAAAGATTTGAAACTTTTAATAAACTATAATCCCAAATAAGATTTGGAGAATAAATATAAATGTTATTTTTAAAAGACAAAAACTTTCCAAAATCAAAGTCCATAGGACAACAGCAGTAAAATAAATAAATAAATAAACAAATGTCTTAAATTTGGTTTTAAATTCTCCTGCAAAACATCCTAGCAATACCACTCAACTGTTTAATCTGACAGTTGAACATAGAAATACACAGGTAACATTCAAGGCTCAGTATTAAGAAATTGATTCAGCAGAAAATCACAAGTATCTTCTAATGCTTAATACTAATTTCAGTGAACAAATGGGAATCAAAACTCTAAAAAGTCCACTCCGGCAATCCAAACTCACAAATTCTCCTTTTACCCTTGTAACAGACTACGCTAATTAATAATGAAATGTACAACTGTTTGGTATATTTAAAATAAGCCCTTTAAGGTCAAGAATAGGATAAGCTAAACTAATAAACAGGTAACTAACTGCTAGGCACTGTGAAAAGCAAATTAAACTGTTCTGGCCTTGGTATTCAGGAATTCATATGCTGGAGCAACTCAAATTAATCTGGATTTTGTATCCGGAATTATCCAGTTCTATTATTTATAGTCCTCTACCCCAAAATGCATTTACTCTAACTCTAGAAAAGCTTGGACTTCAGGTTCTTTCATGTGCCAGGGCCTGTTTCAAGGCCCTCGAACAAACTCTAGCAGTGCTTAGCATGGTGATATGCTTTCGATAATTTAACTGCGACCAGTTAAGACCCTTGTTTCTTCCCACACAGACCTCTTCTCCATCATACTTCTCCTTACACTAGGCAGCATGGAAGTGGCCATGGGCATTTTGGCAATCTGGCTGAGAAATTTGCATTTGGGGATTCCTTTAGTCTCGATTGGTGGGTATATTCATGAAGTTTGCAGTCACTCTCATGTATGGTTAAAAACTTATTCACTATCTCAGTGTTAAAATAGTGTCCAGGAACTCTCCTGCTGCTGCAGCTCAGCCAGCAAAGAGGCACAAAGATTCAAAATGCAAGGTAATGATACAAAAATATCCTCCATCACCTGGCACTGGAATTCTGTGGGCAATGAAGGCGAAACCAAATCATTCAGCTATTTGTGGCCGCATGAGTGAATGTCTGATAAATTCATGATAATAGATCCACTAAAATGGCCATGTGGTTTTAAATTACTCCTGGAAAAACCTTCAAAATATATAATCTTAATAATGCAAACCTAAGAGAATAAAAAATAGGAAAGCTTACAGTTCAGTTCTTACTATGAACTGATAGTAGGCCACATAAAAGGTAAAATAATGATGATCTAATGGTATATGCTAATAAGTATATTAACAGTTATTTTTACTGCACAAGGGGAATAATGAAATATCAGTTTATATCTTTTTTTATTTTAAAGATTTTATTTTTTTATTTTTAGAGAGAAGGGAAGGGAGGGGGAAAGAGAGAGAGAGAAACAACAACGTGTGGTTGTCTCTCATACACCCCCAGCTGGGGACCTGGCCCACAATGCAGGCATGGGCCCAGACTGGGAATCAAACCAGCAACCCTTTAGTTTGCAGGCACTCAATCCACTGAACCACAGTAGCCGTGGCTGAAATATGGGTTTAGATCCTTGTCCTAGAGGTATGTTGTGTCTTAAGGTATTTACTAATGCTAGTAAGAAGACACTCTTCACAAGCAAAACATTTAAAAACAACGATATAGAATAAAAAGGTAAAACTCTACTTCAAAAAGTAAAAAAATGTTTTGTGATATTAGTAAATTTTAAAATATTTTCAATATATTACCTTCCCTAATGAACATAGATGTAAAAATCCTCAAAAAAAAAAAAAAAA
>PVJD01014428.1:0-29180 GCA_004026545.1 Mormoops blainvillei
AGTCAGGCAAGCCAGTAAGTGGATGGATCGGGGATGGATCTGGGATGGATCAAACTCGGGTGCTCAGATTCCTAGTGTAGGAACACAGCTAGTAGAGCTCTCCACGGTTCTTCTCTGTCTCTTATCTCACTGAGAAAGTCCCCATTTGCCGAAGGTGCAATCCACATCATGTTAATATTCCACCCAGAATGTAGATGCTGGCTTGAAGCACCATTTTTTCATGTCCTTCTAACCAGGCATTTTTCCCCATTAAATTTCTTTTTTGCCCTCATTCCAAATAATCCAAATCCTTTTTAGCCTTTTCTCTCAAGAACAAGCACCCAATAATGTTGATTAAAATTCTGGCTTGAAAATCCAGCATCCTTTTAGTCAATACAACAAATACAAACTAGTTGACTTATGAGGTGATGTGTAGCTCCTAATGTTTCTTCCCTGAGCATACAGAGTTGCACATAAAATGCAAATAAAAATGCCTCTGACAAAAGGAGATCCTTGACTCCATTGACGATATGCCATATGAAATAAAACTGTAACTGTAATGATAACTGCTAATCATATAATTTTTCAGTAATTCAAATGCATTTAATCTTTCACCTTAAAATTTGCTATCGTGTGGTTTTCCAGGTTCCATATTCTCTGTTTGACTAACCATGAAATATTTGCTATATGCAAATAGGAAAAAGGATAAATGATTATTTCAAGGCTTTTTGGTATGCCATTGAAGTTTGGAAATATGGTGATTAACATAAAAGACAATTCCTCTAGTAGTGGAAGAAAGTATCGGGTATATAGAAATGTATCTCCTGGTCCTATTGAGAATGAGAGCCAGGAAACCTTAAGGATTTCCCTGGGTTGGTTGGCATTCAGAAATAGCCTAGGGATAAGAAAGTGACTGACAAGTAGGCTGAAAGGGGAATTCTTTGTCCTCTTCCACTGAGACAGAAAGCTGACTTGTTGAAAGTTTGTTTATGTTAACAAATTAAATATTTATGACAACAAATCTGAATCATTGGCCCCTACTCCTCCTCCTTGGTATTCACACAAAACAACTCTATAAATGACAGCATAGAGAAATGAGATGAAAACATGGGCACGGCTTTATCAGATCTTCTGGAGGAAAGTAAGAAAAGGAACAAAAGATAAAAAAGAGAAAGTAAGTCTGAATGATGTCTTGTGGTATAAGCTACTAAGCCACAAAACCATGACAAACACTCCAAAATGTTTGTGCCACATTCTGAAGGGTCATTCAAATGGTCCTTGTGCTCAAAGGGAAGGTTCTGGTTTCTGGCTCCACGGTGGGTCAGTTAGGTTTTACTCACTTCCCAGGTTTCTAACTGTGCCTCTAACCCCAGGTGACCCTCTTGCAAACGTGCGCCTGTGGTGAAAGAGGCTGGGTGATCCTGTAAACGAAACATTCACCGTGAAAAAAGGAATCAGAAGCACAACTTACCAATCATTTAACCAACTCACTATTGTGGAGCACAGCTTACAGACAATTGGCAGACACAAGTGATATACTAGTAATCTCAGAAGTACGCTGGAGGAGATAACATAGATTTGCAACATAGAACCTCAGAAAGATTCTTGGCACAGGAGGACTTCAGAGAAGAAAAATATCAGGGCATGCAAGCCTTGTAAAGAAAGTCCACATGGAGAACAAGGATACTGCGTTGCATGTAACTGGGAAGAGGACAGCGGGACCCCGGAGTTGAGTACGTGCTTACTCTGTGTCAGGCACTGGGTTGGGTCCACTGTGTACTTAATCTCACTGACTTCTTACATAGGGAAGGTTCTATCCTCCTCTCCCCTCACCCCATGTCACAAATCAGAAAACAGAGGCTCAGGAAGATTATGTGACTTTCCCAAGGCTGGACTGCTAAGAACTGTCTTCAGGAGAATGTTGTAGTCATGACTTACAAGTTTTCGCATAGTTGGCCCCTACTTGCTTCTGCAACCTCATTTCACACCACTCATCTGATAATTCAACACATTCCACCCATAAATGAATCAATCTCTTTCAGTGTTCACATTTTGTGTTTCCTTTGTTTACATAAATCTGCCTTCTTTGCCTGCAAAATTTGATGCGCCTTGCAGATTTTTTTTTAAAAGTTACTTCTTTAAAGGGACATTCTCTGACTACTGATCTTAATCAGTTTCCTGATTAGACTAACTTATAGACATATTATTCACAGCATTTAACATCATTTATATCTAAATAATTACACACGTGTTGTATTAGTCAGAGTTCCCCAGGCTGGTGGGCTGAAAATACAGATAAGAGTTCATGTTGGAGTCTTGTGTCTGAATTATGCAGCGCAAATAAACAGAGAAAAGCTCTATGTTGCACCCTTAAGGATAACTCCTTCTTGGGAAAACAGCAACCTCTCCTCTCTTAAGGCCTTCAGCAAAGTGAATGAGTCCCGCCTACACCACAGAGGGGAATCTGCCTAACCTAAAGTGTACTGAGTTAAATTTTAATCACATCTTCATAAAACTTTCATAACAACATCTAGATTGGTGTCTGATCAAACAACTGTACACCATAGCCTAGCCAAGTTTACATATACAATTAACAACCACACATGTCTATTTAAGAACTATTTCCCTACTTCACTGTAAACTTAATGAGAATAGATACTCACTCTGTTGTTTTCAGAACTTTATCCACAGTACCTAGAACAGCATCTGCATATGATACATGCTTAAAAATTATTTACTGCTGAATGAAGGGATATCTGCCAGGTTTTAATGAGTGTTTGATCTAGCACTGGCAGAAAAATGGAAAATAGGAAGCAGCAACTGACTACGGGACACCTTTTTTTGATTCATGCCAATTTCAATAAGAAGTGTACTTAAGTAAATGTTACAGTGAAGTTATAGAGCTATCAAGATCAAGGAATTATCATAGTCGGAAACTGACTGTCCAGGAGCCAGCAGAGCCAGATCCAATCCTGCCCCAGGAAACCTGGCAGAGTTCAAAGAAAGTACCTCTAACACAGCCAAAACAGAAGTCCTTCCTAGGAGGAGAGAAGGGATATGAGGCTAAGGGTAGGATGGGAAAATAAGCAGATAGGAGAGTAACGAGTGTAGCTGCCATCTACCCATGAGGTGGTAGAGGGTAAGAAGCAACCATCATTCCTTACAATCCACACACACAGCAACAGTAGGTGTCCTTCCAGTGTACTTATAAACCACCATCGATAACTGTACTTGAACAGGGTTTGGCTCGATTTCTAAGGGAATGGAGTCGGGGCCTGAAGGCAGCACATTTACCTGATATCCCTTTGACTTCCGGTGGGTCGTGCGTTCTCAGCAGATAACACATTCCAAGTGGTCAGAAGTTGCAGAATAGGCAGAGCTCAGTGACACTAAATCAGACACCACCGTTTCCCCGCATCATGGGCCTAAAGGGAATCTGTTCCACTACCTATCATTTTGAAAGTTTTGAATATTTCACTAGGGAAAGAGGGGGAGTATTCATCCCATGCCCTCCTGCTCTGGATACAACATGATAAGATGCAGAGCTGCTTCCGTACCTGCAAGGCCTTCAAATTTCTCTAAACCCCCGACTCCTTGCCATTCATACATGCAACAACTAAATCATTGTGCTAATTATTGCATTTGCATCTACAACTCAAACATGTTGCCCGCATGCCCGTTAGAGCTTATTCTGACTGGTTTCTTAATGTTTTGCATCCCTGTTTATCCCACTTCTCTCTACACTGCTCTCTATATTCCTTAATTTGACTCAATCCCATGCTTATCCCTTCTAAACTTTTGGGAACTTGTCTCCCATTCAATCTACTCTCCTATATCTCCAACCTCTTCCCAGGACCACCCCCTTCACCTTTTCACCTTAACTGAGACCTGCCTTTCACATGAGGACATGCAGCTCTCAAAGGTGAATATTTTCCTTTCATAATCCTTGTCTCCGAGAGCCAGGGGCAGCCTTCTCCCTCACTGCTGCTTCAAAATCACGTCTCGTCTCCTCCTTTCTTTCAAATTCCAAGCTCCTTTAAAACTCATACCAACAAGCAAAATCACATGCTGTGCCTCCTAGTTGCTGCCAACTACAGACCCGCAGTGTCTCCTCTTCATCTATCAAAGGCCTGGGCTACGGTTCTCTAACATCACCTCCATTTCTTTTCCAGTCATGTTTAGTGATGTCAGTAACCACATACATGGAATGTCTAATACTCTAGAATCACAGCTTCTTAACTTGCTCCAGTCCTCTCTTCTTCCCCTCACCTCACTCATTCCCACATGCACGTATTCAGGTTTCGCATTACCAATAACTGCACCACATCTGAAATCTTCATTTAAAACTCTCATCCTTCTTCCTGTACCCCCACTCCAGTAAATTTTCCATCACCTTGTAATCTCCAATCTATTGACCTCATCACATTGCCAAGTCCCATCACTTCTTGTTTTCATGTCCTCACTTCTTTATCCAAATCAGATTCCATTATCCAGTATTATAATCACTCTCTTTTTTATACCCTAGCCCTTCTATCCCTCTGAGGGAAGAATAAAATCCCAACCCTGGTTGAACCCCAAAACATAATTTTCTCACAGGTTAAACTTAGCAGCTGAATATTGCCTGGGAAATCCTTTTCAAATTCATTATCATAAAGCTTACATGGGTACTCAACAGTGCCTGGCAGTCCTAAAGTTTCCTAACAAATTTCATTTCACTATATTCATTTCATATCTTTCCTTCTTTTCTCAAACCTACCACAGCCTCATTCATATACTCTTAGCAGAGACACTCGCTTTATTATTATTTGAGAAATTAGTAGCATTTGACTTGAATTCCCCAATCTTCTTAAGATAATCAATGATCTCCACGTTTCCAAATACAATGGACCTTTCTCTGTTCCTGTCTTAAACCCTACCTATTTCTTGAAACACTCTGATCTCTTAGCACTTAGGACATTACACTCTCCTGATTTTCTTCACACCCACTAGCCATCCATTCCCAGCTTCCTTTGCTATATCTTTCCCTTATTCTTAGCCTTTCATTGATGAAGGGTCCCAATTTTCAAGGATACTCTTTGCTACAAATATTTTATCCCTAAAAAATCTTACCCAGGCATTTGGTTTTAACTATCATCTATATACCAAACGTACAGCTTCAGCTTTCGCCTCTCCTATGAAATTCAGATTATTATATTATCAATATTTCCACATAGTTCTCTATTAGAATTCAAACTTAATATGATCCAAACTTAATATGACTCGAGATCCTGATTTTCCACTCCACTACCAATGCCTGCTCAGTCCTCATTCTTTCATGTCCCAGTAAATGTCACTGTCATCCACCCAGTTGGTCAAACCAAAAGTCAAGGAGTCATCCTTAATTCTTTACATTCTCTAATTACTCATATATAATTCAACAGGATTTGTTAACCTACCTTCAAAATATATCCTCAAATCCACGAACATCTCTATCCATCCTTACAGCTCCCAGGATTATCCAAATCACTGTTATAACCCATCAGCTCCCTAATGGGTATTTCTGCTTTTGCTCTTGCTCCTCACACCTAAAAGTCTAATATCCAGACAGCAATTAATTCCCAAACATAAATCAAATTATGTCATTCTCCTGTTTAAAATTCATCAGTGGCTTCCTATCACACTCGGAATACAATTCCCAGTCCTTCTCATGAGTTACATGGCCTCCAAGGGTCTGGCCCCTTCCATTTTTCCAATTTTATCTTATAACTCTATTCTTCTTACCTTAACTGCATTGGCCTTCTTTCTGTTCCTCAAAGAAGCAAAGTTTTTTCTCACTTCAGCATCTTGTGCTTTCTGATTCCTCTGCCTAGAGTGTTCTTTTCTCAGCTCTTCATGTGACTGGCCTTTTTCTCACCATTCAGATCTCAGGACAAATGTCATGTCCTCGGAGAGGTCTTTCCTGAGAGTTCTTTTCACAGCAGTTACCACCCTGTTCATTTATTTTATATCCAACAGTGTGTAATTATATTTTGGGGTTTTTATTGGCTTATTTTCTCATAATCCCTCTGGAATATAAAGTCCTTGAGGGCAAGGACCTTGTCTTTCATATTGTTGATATATGGAGCACCTTGACTACAGGTCTAGTGCATTGTAAGGAATGCACTCCAACAAGAGACAACTCAACTGGAGGAAAAAAAGAAACAATTCCAACTTTTCTCCTCCTTATTGGGTGGGTAGCTACAAGCATAGCCTGAAGGTATCTATCTGCCACCCAAATCGCATACTAACCTGTGCTTAACTGTTAAGAAAACAAGTGTAATAATGAAAACAACTTAAAAGGATATTTTGTTGCTTCTAATACCTAGAACCATAAACTTCAATCCCATTAAAAATATACTTATTCAGTGCCCACTCTGGTTCTAATCCATACCCTCACCATAGGTGATACAAAAATCAATATGACAGGATCTTTCCTCAAGAAGCACACAGCCCGGTGGGGAAGAGGACAGATAAGCTGTGAAACATGAGTACCTATACTATAACTCTTTTATAAAGCAAGGAGAAGTGCTGTCTTAAAGGTGCAAAAGGAGGTCAAAACGCAAAGGAGGTGGAATATGTGAAGGCTTTTGCCAAAAAGAGACACGCTGGCACTATTATTTGAAGCCAACACCACTGGAGCAAAGAAATCAGTCATACACAAGAGTACATTGGGATATTTCTTGAGTGAAAACAAAACACACCAACTGCGGCATTTTTTATACTTGTTAGCAAAATCAAGTACGACCATTGGGGTTCCTGAACTCTGGGTTTGAAAACCTCATGCGTCAGAAGCACTCCTGCTTCCTTCACCTTTTGGTGCACTCAGAACCATAGGGTGGCAGGGCAGATGAATAACCTAGGGGAAATCATTTATCCTCTCAACTATCAAAGCATCGCCTACTCACAGTGTTGTGTTTACAGGGTCAAGGTGTCAGAAAAAGCACAACTTCCTAATGTGCAATTGATTATATAAAATCAAGAAGACATTTTGTCAGGAACTTCTATTCCAACTCTTACACACCAGTAGGACAATATATAAAACTACCACATAATATAGACTGGGCCTAGCACTTACAGAAGAAGCTAGGCCTTCCCCAACTCGTAAGACAGGATCTCTAAATAGATCAGTGATTCTTAGAGAACTGAATGAGGACTCATAAGTCCATGTAAGCTTAGGGAAAACATTCTATTGTCCAAATTCCAGTTTTCCCATGTGTAAAAGAAGTTAGTAATACCTACATCTGTGAGTTATCCTAAGCACCAAAAGGAGGTAATAGATGTTCGGCAATATCGCGTTATGTATTTAGAAGTGCAATACTAATCCCGTGCCACACTACCTTCTCAAACATTTGCCCATTTCCTCTCTTTCATTCGGGAGACAGACTTAGTATTGATTCTTGCCTCACTGAAGAATATCAATGGATTTGCATGGGTTCCGTCATCAACAATAGAACCTCCTCCAAGAAAAATGTCAGTCCCTCTGAATAATCAGCCTCTTATCACTCAGTAAATAACTTCTAGAAACCCTACCAATGTGTCCTTGAAAATTAACCCCAGAATGCTAAATAAAATATTAACTATTTACTTAAAAGTAAGGCCTATCGAATACAATTAGGCAAGAAAAAGAAATGAAATATATACACGTTAAAAAGAAATCATTAAAACTATCTTTATTCACAGATTACATGATTATCTACACAGAAAATCCCAATGAATCTTTAAAAAAAATTCTTGTGGTTCTGGCTGGTGTGGCTCAGTGGATTGAGCACCAGCCTGTGAACCAAAGGGTCACTGGTTTGATTCCCAGTCAGGGCACATGCCTGGGTTGGAGGCCAGGTGCCCAGTAGGGGGCACACAAGAGGCAACCACACATTGATGTTTCTCTCCCTCTCTTTCTCCCTCCCTTCCCCTCTAAAAATAAATAAATAAATAAATAAATAAAATCTTTGGAAATAAATTCTTGTGCTCACTTCAGCAGAACATATACTAAAATTGGAATGATACAGAGATTATCATGGCCGCTGTGCAAGGATGACACAAAAATTCGTGAAGCGTTCCATATTTTTATGCACCCCAGTGTTCATAGCTGCACAGTTTACAATGGCCAAGTGCTGGAAGCAGCCTAGGTGCCCATCCTAATGAGTGAATCAAAAAACTTTGGTACATTTACACAATGGAGTGCTGCACAGCAGAAAGAAAGGAGGAACTCCTGCCCTTCACAACAGCATGGACAGAACTGGAGAGCATTATGCTGGGTGAAATAGACACGTGGTGAAAAACAGATACCATATGATCTCACCTATATGTGTTACCTAATCAGCAAAACAAACAAGCAAGCAAAATATAACCAGAGACATTGAAATAAAGAACAAACTGACAGTAACCAGATGCGAGCGGGGAGAGTGATAACAGAGGGAAGAAGAGGAAGAGTCATCAAGGAACATGTATATTCCACCATGATCAAGTGGAATTTATTCTGGGAATGCAAGGTTGGTACAATATCCACAAATCAATAAATGTGATATACCTCATAAACAAAATGAAAGATAAAAACCACAAGATCATAATATAAATGTAGAAAAAGCACTTGGCAAAATCCAGTACACATTTATGATGAAAATGCTAAGCAAACGTGGAATAAAGGGACACGCCTCAATGTAATAAAGACCATATATGAAAAACCCACAGCCAACATCAGATTCAATGGACAAACACAAACATGCCCCTTAAGATTGGGAACAAGACAGGGGCATCCACTTTTGCCATTCTTATTCAGCATAGTACTAGAAGTCCTAGTCATAGTAATCAGAAAAGAATAAGAAATAAAAGGCATCCAAATTGGAAAGGAAGACAAAAAAACTATCATTATTTGCAGGTGACATGATACTGTATATAGAGGACCCTAAAGATTCCACAAGAAAACTACTAGAACTGATAAATGAATTCATTAAAGTAGCAGGATACGAAATTAATATCCACAATTCAGATGCATTTTTACATGCAAATAATGAACTATGAGAGGACTTGTGGCCATGATGAAGGCATAGGTAGATATACTTTGGCCTCTTGCACAACCAAAAGAACAACAACAAATTTAAAAACAAAAAAGAACTGGAACTGCCAGAAAATCGACCTGTATAGAAGTCTGGCAATCAAGGAGTTAAAGAAACATTCATCCAAACTGGTATGAGGGGTGGAGATGGGCAGCCAGGGCAGAGAGGATGCACAGTAAGGCCGTCACGGCTGGAGGACCGGGCGGGCAAGGTGACAGCTGGCAGACCGGGCACTCCCACATTTGCATGTGGATAAACCAGGAGGAACATCTGGGGAGTGAGACAGACCATGCAGCCCAGGGTTCCAGCATGGGGAAACAAAGCCTCAAAACCTCTGGCTGTAAAAAACTGTGGGGGTTGTGGTGGCAGGAGAAACTCCCAGCCTCACAGGAGAGTTTCTTGGAGAGACCCATAGGGTCCCAGAATGTACACAAACCCACCCAACTGGGAATCAGCACTAGAAGGGCCCAATTTGCTTGTGGGTAGCGGGGGAAGTGACTGAAAGGGGGGCAAGAGCCAAACAAGTGGCATTGTTCCCTCTCTGACCCCTCCCACACACACAACACCACAATGCAGCAACATGGGTTACCCTGCCCTGGCGAACACCTAAGGCTCCGCCCCCCAAGACATAACAGAGGCACCAAGAGAAAGAAGTATGGCCCAAATGAAAGAAAAGATCAAAACTCCAGAAAAAATACCACTAAGTGATGAAGAGATAGCCAACCTATCAGATGCAGAATTCAAAACACTGGTAGTTAGGATGCTCACAGAATGGTTGAGTATGGTTGCAAAATAGAGGAAAAAGTGAAGGCTATGCAAAGTGAAATAAAGAAAAATATACAGGGAACCAACTGTGAAGGGAAGGAAACCAGAACTCAAATCAATAATCTGGAGCAGAAGGAAGAAACAAACATTTAACCAGAACAAAATGAAGAAACAAGAATTCAAGAAAATGAGGAGAAGCTTATGAACCTCCAGTACTACTTTATACATTTCAACATCTGAATCACAGGGGTGCCAGAAGGAGAAGAGGAAGAACAAGACATTGAAAACTTATTTGAAAAAATAATGAAGGAGAACTTCCCCAATCTGGCAAAGGAAATAGACTTCCAGGAAGTCCAGGAAGCTCAGAGAGTCCCAAAGAAGTTGGACCCAAGGAAGCACACACCAAGGCACATCATCATTACATAAGCCAAGATTAAAGATAAGGAGAGAATCATAAAAGCAGCAAGAGAAAAGGAGACAGTTCCCTACAAAGGAGTTTCCATAAGACTATCAGCTGATTTCTCAAAAGAAAACTTACAACAAGAAGGAGCTGGAAAGAAGTATTCAAAGTCATGAAAGGCAAGGGCCTCCACCTAAGATTACTCTATCCAGCAAACCTATCATTTAGAATGGAAGGGCGGATAAAGTGCTAATACTAATCAGCCATAAAAAAAAAGAAAATTTTACACTTTGCGATTGCATGTGTGGACCTGAGGAACACTATGCTAAGTGAAATAAGTCAGTCAGATAAAGTCAATTACTATATGATTTTACTCATACATGGACTCTAATGAATAAACTGAACTAACAAGCAAAATAGAAGCAGGCTAATAGAAAGTAGGCTGACAGCTTAATAAAGGGTTCAGGGGTGGAGGGATCTATAGAGGTGGAAGAAAGTATGGGGGGATAAATGGTAATGAAAAATATAATAGAAATTAAAATATAAATTAAAAATAAAATAAAGTGCTATAAATTTTTTTAAAATAAAATTCACATGAATATACAAAGGATTTAGAGTAGCCAAAACAACTTTGAAAAAGAAGAACAAAGTTGTTAAGATACTACCTGATATTAAGTTTTATTATAAAACTAAATTAAGAAAACATCATTGTACTAGCATAACAATAAACAAACAGTTCAATGGAACAGTCCAAAAACAAACCCATATATATTTGGACAACTGATTTTTAACAAAGATGCAAAGGCAATGCTACAGTGATAGGATAGTCTCTTCCACAAGTGGTGCTGGAACAACTGGTTATTCATGTGCAAAAAAAAGAAAAAGAAAAAAAAAAAGAAACTGGCTCTATATCTCACACCATACACAAATTTAATTCAAAATGAAACACTGAATTAAATGTAAACCTTAAAACTATGAAACTTCAGGAACAAAGCATGAAAAAAAATCTTTGTGATTCTAGGTTAGACAACATTTTTAAAAATTTATTTATTTTTATCTGTTTATTTTATTTTTTTATTGTTCAAGTACAGTTTTGTCCATTTTCCCCCCATTACTCCCCTGCCCCTCCCATCCCCACCCCCCACCCTCAATCCCACCCCTCCTTGGCTTTTTCCATGGGTCCCCCATACATGTTCCTTGACCACCCTTCCCATTTCCCCCGTCTTCCCCTCCTCCATCTCCTCTGTTCACTGTCAGTTTGTTCTTCACTTCAATGTCTCCACTTACATTTTACTTGCTTGTTTGTTGTTGATTAGTCTCCACTTATAGGTGAAATCATGTGGTATCTGTCTTGTACCGCCTGGTTTATTTCACTTTGCATAATGTTCTCCAGATCCATCCATGCTGTCACAAATGGTAGCAGCTCCTTCTTTCTTTCTGCTGTGTCGTATTCCATTGCGTAAATGTACCACAGTTTTTTGATCCACTCATTTATTGATGGGCCCCTAGGTTGCTTCCAACACTTGGCTATTGTAAATTGTGATGCTATGAACAATTTCTTAGATATGATACCAAAACACCAAATTCTTTTAAAAATAAATTGATAGATTGGACTTCAACAAGAAATCTTTTTTTAATTCTCTCAAAAACACTGTTAAGAGAATGAAAAGGTAAGACAAACCTGGGACAAAATATGGAATATCACATATTCAGCCAGTGACTTCTATCTAATATATAGAGAGAACTCTCAAAACTCAACAATAAGAAAACAAACAATCCAACAAAGATAGGTTTACAAAATGGAACAGACACCTCAACAGATAAGATATGTGAATGTCTAACAGGCACGTGAAAAGATGTTCAATACAGTAATTTGGAAAATGCAGATTATAATCATAATGATATACCATTACGTACGTACTAAATGGTTGAAATTTAAAAGGCTGACCCAAGTGAGGGTTGGTGAGTGTACTCTAATCTTTCCACTTTTCTATTTCCACTGTCACTCCAGTTCAGATTCTTATGAACTCTTCCCTTTACTAATAAAATGCTTTCTTGACAGGTTTCCCTATTTTTACTACTGTCAGCCTCCAATTGTTCATACTACCAACAGCTTGCTATGGTGTGAATGTTTGAGCCCCCGCCCCAAATTCATGTTAAAATCCTAATATCCAATGTGATAGTATTAGGAGGTGGGGCCTTTGGGGGGTGATTAGGTCATGAGAACAGAGCCCTTACAAATGAGAGTAATGCCCTTATAAATGAGACCCAAGAAAGCTCTCTTTCCCCTTTTGGCCATGTGAGGATATGAGAAGTCTGCGACTTAGAAGAGGGCCCTCACCCAAACATGCTGGTACTCTGATCTCGGACTTCCGGGCTCCAGAACTGTGAGAAAAGAATTTCCATTGTTTGTAAGCCATCCAGCCTATGGTATTTTGTTCTGGCAGCCTGACTGGATTAAGACCGAAAATTGGTATTATAAATGGGATTGCTGCTATAACAAATATCTAAAACATGAGGAATTGGCTTTGGAACTGGGTAATGAGCAGAGGCTAGAAGAGTTTCGAGGTGCATGCTTTAAAACAAAAGTGTACATTACCATGATTAAATTGTTAAGAAGGGGGGTTTTCATGAAGGCTCAGGAGGAGAAGAGCGCTGTAGCAAAAGCCTCCATCTTACCCTGTGCCTTTCTCCTTCTAGGTTCCACCCACACTGACTTCTCTCTTCTTGCTCTGCAAAAAGTATTTTAAACCTCCTTCTCCTTATGTATCTTATGCATCCTATCAGAGAAAACCATATGTTATATTTCCAAAGTACATTATTTTATTTCAGACCTCTGTGCCCTCTACAAATCTATTATTCTCCTTGTCTCTTCTCCTGGCCATTTCTCATGACTCTGCAACAGCACCATCTCTTCTATGACTCAGTCCTCCAAACATCATCTCTTCTGTGTTTCCATAACCCTGTACGTCATCAGTTTATAACCACTCTCTTGGTGTATTATAAGAACTAATTTATATATCTGTCTCTTCTACTATACTGTGAGTTCTTTAATGCTATGAATTGTAACTTTATATATTTAGTGCCCACCATAGCACTTAATTGAAAGATGAAACATTTTTAAACAAAATTTAATGTACATCTACTCTAAAGCGTCCTTTCAAGTTTTTATTTATTTATTTATTTATTTTTAGACAGAGGGAAAGGGAGGGAGAAAGAAAGGGATAGAAACATCAATGTGTGGTTGCCTCTCGCGTGCCCCCTACTGGGAACCTGGCCCACAACCCAGGCATGTGCCCTGACTGGGAATCGAACTGGCAGCCTTTTGGTTTGCAGGCTGGTGCTCAATCCACTGAGCCATGCCAGGGCTATTCGTTCTTTCTTATGCCTAGCCTATCCTTAGTGTGGAAAGGATATGCAATTTAGGGAGACACTTGCCTGAAGTACAAGCTTTATTACCATCATCATCATCATCATCATCATCATCATCATCATCATCATCAACAACAAATAGGAAGAGAGGATCCTTAAGTGTCCTCTGGGGATTTTGACATTCCCTGTGTCTTGGTACCAAGTAAGATGGTCCTTTTCAAAAATTGCAAATATAATTAAAACAAACGGGTTCTCAGGTCCGAAGAAGAGAATCCTGACTTTGGACTCTATTCCCACAGGAAGTAAAAGGCAAAACTGTGATTGTTTCAAGGTGAAGCTTTTGGATTTTGGATTTTCCTTTATATTATTTTAGTTTAAATTGCTTTTATTTTTGGTCTCACTAGCGTCATCTCAGGCAAGTTCACACAGGTGAAAAATGAGGGGTTTAAACCATCCTTTTCCTAATTTAGGGGTATTTATGGAGCCCTGACTTTCAGTTTCTCTTGCTGTTTCAAATGCCTCCACCATTTAGAAAGTGTCTGAACATTTATGAGGAACAAGTTACATAAGAAGAGAGGCTAGGTGCCAGAAATCCAAGAAATTTCGTTCAGACACAGCATGATGTTGTGAAATATTTATAGCTTCACTGTAGCCCTGAAGTGATTCTTGTTTTCTCCAGGAGGCTTTTGGTTTTTTGGTCAGAGTCATATGTTACCTTCAAACAACTACCTTAATAGTCCTCCTAGGAGATCTACCTTACTCTCTCTAACATGTTTCTGGAGTTGTTTACAGCTCTGTGACTTGTGTTGTTAACATACATCTGGCCTCTGGAGCATCGTGTTTTAGATCTTCTTGCTGTGATGGATGGTTTTCCCAGAAGTTTATATTATTAACTTAATTGTGCAAGAAGCTCCTCTCAGACCCACTAGGAGCTTCCTTTTTATTGGGAATGTTTATAAGAAGTGTGGTCCAACCTTATCAATTATGCAATAATTATGTGACCCATGTCTGAATTTGCCATTTCTTACTTGCCATTTGAAACACACATGAGAGTTGTACTTTAGATATGGTAAAAATTGGGACTAGGGTCAGAGTTAAGAGTGAAATAAACTTTGGTTCAACGTCATAATATGCATTCTAATAGTCAAACTGGACTAAGACCTGGCTTGCTTTCTTAAAAGTAATGGCAGCTTGATATTTTTCATGTGAGATGGATTTAGAGATGGCGCTCCAGTCACAAGTGGATCCTAAGGGACTGGATTAGAAGCTACATTTGCATAGAAATTTACACAAGATTTTGAAAACATCATTTGTCCATATCCATTAATTGAGGAAAAGTGATGGATATTTGGGACGAGGGCAGTTAAAGGTCCCCAAGCCACCTCTGCTGCTGCCACCACTCAGGGGATAGTACATTCTCCATAATGGAAAATGTTTAACTTCTTAGTGAAATTACTAAGAGAGAATTCTTGCTTAGAGTAGATTGTATTCTTCTGTTATCATGAGTTGATATCTTTGAAAGCAACTTGATCTCTCTCGTTTCATGATATAAGTTCTAGATGTAATTCTTAAATAATTCTCTATTTCAAGGAGGGATAGATGTGGAGTTTGACTTTCTGCCAGTTGTGAATATATACACACACAAAACCCAGATCAGTTAGAGAGGGCAGGTAGTTCTGGTGCTGTATTATATAATGAAAAATGGAAGATCAGGTGGTCTAAAAGTATACATTTCAATATTAAACACATGTAATACTTTATAGAAGGAGAAAGAAGATTTCATGTGGCCTAAGTTTTCACATTTAACAGGCTGGTAGACCCAAGTAAGATACTGATCCCCTTTTCCACATTTTTTTTCACCAGACAACTTTGTTACTTATAAAAAGCTGAGGTTATAGACTTACAGGTAGAGTTCAAGCATTTTAACTCTCTAAACCAGAGATTTCCAACCTGCAGGCCACGGCTGCATGCAGCCCAGGATGGCTATGAATGCAGCCCAACACAAAATCGTAAATTTACTTAAAACATTGTAAGATTTTTTGTTTCTGTTTTTGTTAGTGTTTGTGTATTTAACGTGTGGCCCAAGACAAGTCTTCTTCTTCCGGTGTGGCCCAGAGATGCCAAAAGTTTGGACACCCCTGCTCTAAACAATGCCTAAAGCTAAAGCTAACTTCTATTTCAACTTTTGTTATTTTTATCCATTATTGGTTTATTTATCAGTTTCATACACACACATATGCCCATAAACACACATAACAGACCCCCAATTCTCCTGCATCAAAAGTTCACAGTTATCATAAGTTGGAAAGGAAACTAAAGAATGACTAGCAAAGCAGCAGGCAAGCTGAATTTTAGGTAAGTATACCAGGTCTGCTTCTTTTTAAAGAAGTATGGGTATTGGGTCTAAGGTCCCCCCCATTTCGGAGAATACAGCCAACCACAGAAACCATTCCACCTCTCTGCCAACTCCCACAAGTCAAAACATCTTGGGAATTTTTTTAATTCTTGAGGAAAAGTCAAATATATGTATCAAAGTAGGGAGAACAATGTATTGAAGAGCATGTACTCATCACCCAGCTTCAATCATTATTACTCCATGGTTCTTATTAATTCATCCATACTCTCCTATATTAGGTTTATATTATTTTGTATTATATTATATTATGTTATTATATTATATTATATTATATTATATTATATTATATTATATTACTGCATAGCAAATTATCGACACTTACAGAGGCTTCAAGGAACGTTCATTTACTACCTCACGAAAAGTAAGGGGTCTGGGCATAGTGTAACTGGATTATCTGCTCATGGTCTTATCAAGCTGCAAAGCACTGTCTGCAGCTCCAAATTGTATGTGGGCTTTGGGGTCCTCTGCCAAAGTTTTGTGATTGTTGGCACAACTCAATTCCTTGTGGTTGTAGTACTGAAGTCCCCATGGCCGTACTGTCAACCAGAAACCATTCTCATATCCTAGAGACTACTCTCAAGTCTGTAGCAGGTGGCCCTCTCCATGGGTAGTTTACAACATGGTTGTCTGCTTCTTCAAGGACAGCATGAAAGCATCTACTTTTTCTTATCTCTTTTTATGGCTATCCTCATTAGATCAGGCCCAACTAGGAAAATATTTCATTTTATTAACTCGAAGTCAGCTAATTAGGTATCTTAATTACATCCGAAAATGGTTTTATGTCATAAAGCATAACATGATCATGGGAGCAATATCCTATCATATTCTCAGTTCTCACCTGCATTCAATGGGGGTAGAGTTTCATTAGACATTGCACGTTACCAGGGAGTGGGATTCATGGGGCCCATGACACAATTTTGTCCACCTTACTCATCCATATTATTTTTAAACAAATCCCTGACAAAAATTCATTTAATTAATAAATATTTGTGTGTATCTCTAAAATATAAAGACATTTTAAAACATAATCACTATCCTACCACCGCACTTAAATGAGAGTAAAAATAGAGCATCGATATAATCCAATATCCAGTGTTCATATTTTTTCTATCATTGTATTATTTTGAAAGTTTATTTGCTAATATCAGGATCCTAATGAGATTCAAGTTTTGAAGTTGGGTGATACGTCTCTTAAATCACTTTAACTATACAGGCTCCTCCATCTTTTTTTTCCTTCGCAACTTATTTGTTGAAGAAAAGGATCATTTGTCTTAAAGTTCCTAGACTATAGTTTTGTTTTTACTACTAAACTTTTTATTTTGGGATAATTGTAGATTCAGATGTAGTTATAAGAAATAATACAGAGAGATCACATTTACATTTACAGTTTCTCCAATAGTATCACCTTGAAAACTGTGTTATGATATATTCAAGATATAGAATATTCACACCATCACAAAAATTTGCACATTACCTTTCATAGCTACATCTATTTCCCTCCTACCCCAGCCCTCCTTAATCCCTATCAACCATTAATCTGACTTCAATTTCTTCAAGTCTGTCATTTAAGAATGGTAAATGGTATCATAGAGTATATAACTATTAGGTTTTTAACTTTTTACTGACTTTATTGGGGTGACATTGGTTAATAAAATTATATAGGTTTTAAATGTACAAATCCATAATAGTATATACCTATTTGAAATTGGCTGTTTCACTCAGCAAGATTCTTCAAAGACCCATCCAAGTTGTTGTATTTATCAATAGTTCATTCTTTTTCATTTTTCAGTAGTATCTCATAGGCTGAATCGACCACAGTTTGTTTAACCAATCTAGGAAATCTAGATTTTTTTTCCTGTTTCTGGCTTTCATTAATAAAGCTGCTATAAACATTCACCTACAGTCTTATATGAAAGTTTTCATTTCTCTGGGATAAATGCCCAAAAGTACAAAAAGTGGTTTATGTGTTAAGGGTAAATTTGACCAATTTCTAATTCGATATTTGTTTTCGCTGCTAAATTTTGAGTTATTTATATATTCTAGATATGAGTCCTTTATCAGAGTATAATCATTATATTATATGGTAATATCATATTTAACTTTTTGAGGCAGTCCTAAACTGTTTTCCAACGTGGCTACATCACTTTACCTTCCCACAAGCAATGGATCAGAGTTCCAGTTTCTCTACATTCTTGCCAACACTATTTTCTGTCATTCATTTGAGTATAGCCATCCTGGTGGGTTTGAAGTGATAACTTGTTGTGGTTTTGATTTGCATACTTGGTAGTTCATGATGTTGGACATGTTTTCATGTGGTTTTTGGCCATTTGTATATCTTCTTTAGAGAAATGGCATGTTAAATCCTTTCCCTACTTTTCATTTGCTTGTCTTGCCTTTTTAAGTTTAAGCTATCAGTGTTCTTTACATATTCAGGATACAAGTCTCTTATCACATATATGACTTAGAAGTACTTTCTCTCATTCTGTGGGTTATTTTTAATTACCTTATTGATGGTATCTTTTACAGTGTATATTTTTTAAATTTTGATGCAGTATAATTTATCAATTATTTTTGCATATGTTTTTGGTGCCATATTCAAAAAGCCATTGCCTGATCCAAGGTCACAAAGATTTACCCCTGTGTTTTGAGTTTTATAGTTTCAGTTTTTACATTAAGATTTGATACATTTTGGCATAATTTTGGAATATAGTAAAAAGTAGGGATAAAACTTCATTCTTTTGAATGTAAATATCCAGTTATCTCAGCACCATTTTTTGAAAAGACTACTCTTTCCCCATCTTGCTTCTTATCTTATGGGGAACGCATTCAGTCTTTCACTATTAATATGACATTAACTGTAGTATTTCATATGTGCCATTTATAATGTGGAATACTTTAGTCAAATCAGGCTACAATAACAAAGTATCATAGACTAGTAGCTTAAACAAGATAAATTTATTGTCTCACAGTTCTGGAGGTTGGATGTCTGAGATCAGGGAGCCAGCACGGTCAGTCTCTGGTGATATCACTTTCCTTGGCTTCTAGGTGGTGGCCACCTCACTGTATGTTCACAAGACCTTTGCTTGGTGCATATGCTTGGACAAAAAAAGAGAGACAGACACAGAGAGATCGCCCTCTTAAGGACATTAATCCTATCATATTAGGGTCCCACCGTAATGACTTCATTTAACCTCAGTTACCTCCTTATGCACCGTATCTCCAAATACAGTCGAATTGGGGCTTAGGGTTTGAACATGTAAACTTGGGGTGGAGAACACAACAAACTTCTTTGTAATTTGTTGAGGAGTTTTTATCATGAACATGTGATGGATTTTATCAATTGCTTTTCCTGAATATACTAAGATTATGTGTGTTCCATGTTTTATTTAATGATGATAGTGTATAAAATTAATTGAATTTCAGATATTAAAATCACTTTGTATTCCTAGTATAAATACAACTCAGTCATGCGGTAATAAAACTTTTATATACTACTGAATTTGGTTTGCTGGTATTTTGTTAGAGGTTTTGTGTATTGGTACCTTTAAGGAAAATCTGTTGTCTATAAATGTAAGGGTTTATTTCTGGACCTACAGTTCTATTCCACTGATCTATATGTTTGTCCTTATGCCAGCCCTACACTGTCTTGATTACCAAAGCATTGTTATAAATCTTGCAATTAGTATGAGTTCTCCAACTTTGTTCTTTTTCAAGATCACCTGGCTGTTTTGGTTCCCTCGCATTTACATGTAACTTTTAGGATCAGCTTGTCAATTTCTACAAAAATTCCAGCAGGGATGTTGCTAAGGGTTGCATTGAATCTGTAAACCAATTTGTGGAGTACTGTCATATTAACATTATCAATTCTACCAAGTCACAAACAGGAAACATCTTTTTATTAATTTAGATCTTATTTAATATATTTCCAACCATGCGCTGTAATTTTCCACATTCAAAGCTAGTCTTCTTCTGTTAAATTTGTCGCTAAATATTTTATTCTTGTTGATGTTGTTGTGAATCAAATTGTTTTCTTTATTTCAGTTTTGAACCACTTATTAATGGTTTATAGATATACAATTAGTTTTTGTATGTTTAACTAGTATCCTGCAAACTAGCTGAATTTGTTTGTCAGTTCTAGTATATTTTTAGAAGATTTCTTAGTGATTTTTCTATATAAAAGATGATGTTATCTATAAATAAAAAGTTTTACTTCTTCTTTCCAAATTAGATACCTTCAATTAATTTTAGTCTTTTAAATGAATAGTATTAAAATAATTAGACAACCATATGCAAAAAAGATCTCACACTTTATACAAAAATTAACTAAAAATGGATCATAGAACTGATGTTAAAAGGAAAATTAAACTTTAAAAAAAACAGGAGAAAGATTTCATGACCTGAAATTAGTCAAAGAAATCTTAAACGTAACACCAAAAATCATGACTAATAATGGAAAAAAATAGGTTGGCTTCTTCAAAATTAAAATTTTTGCTCTGAGGAAATCACTTTTTCAGGAAATAAAAATCAAGCTACTGTCTAGAATAAAATATTTTCAAATCTTATATCCAAAAAAAGACTTGTACCAAGAATATATAGAGGTACAACTCAAAACTCAAAAATTGGAAAATTAACAATGCAATTATAAAAATGGGCAAAAGACCTCAATTGACATTGCACCAAAGTGAACATATGGATGGCAAATAAAAATGTGTTCTACATTATCAGTCATTAGGAAAATGCAAACTAAGCCCTGGATAGTGTGGTTCAGTGGATTGGGTGCCAGCCTGTGAACCAAAGGGTCGTCAGTTCAATTCCCAGTAAGGGCACATGCCTGAGTTGTAGGCTAGGTCCCCCGTAGGGGTGTGCTATAGGCAACCACACATTGATGTTTCTCTCCCTCTCTTACTCCCCCACTTTCCCCTCTCTCTAGACATAAATAAATAAAATCTTTTTAAAATGCAAATTAAAACCACAATATCATACCACAATCCACATTTGGGAATAACTACATTTTAAATATACCTGTACATTACTAAGTGGTGATAATGTCTGTGGGTCACAGGGAGTCCAAGGGAAGCCTCGGCCCAGTGGCAGGGTCCACATTCTTGTCTTCGTGCAAGAGACAATTAGAGATCCAGACAGAAGGATTTCGTGAACTACAGAGGTTTCATTAAAGCGAAAGTACACACTCAGATAAGAGACTACAGACGGACTCAAGAAGTGAGTGATGCTGAAGGATTTCAAGGGCTTAGCTTATATTTTGGGCTAGTGGTGAGGAATGCCTTAAGGGGTGGATCTGGATGGAGTGGAGGCAGAGCAGGTGAGGTAGTACCTTCCTAACCAGAGGGGAAGTTTCTGCCCTTATTTGGTCCTTTCAGGAACTATTGGTTCATCATGGGTACTGGTTTATCTGCAATAGCAATGATATTGTAATGGTATTATAATTGGCTATTGGTTACCTTTCGGTCAGGGGGCCGAGCCCAGCTGGATAGAATTGGTCCTTGTTTGTCTCTGTGGTTTTCCTTTGCAAGCTTGCTTTCTCTTGCAAGCCTGTTTCCATACAGAGAGGATGGAAGGAGGAGCACGGTAGCTCAGTCTAGCTATCCTGCCTCAGTATAATGCTATCAAGTATGAAGAATAACTTAAACAATCAGCCATTGCAGGTGGAAATGTAGGATGGTACAGTCATTGTGGAAAATGATTTGATAATTTCTTATAAACCCGTACATACAAAGTGACTCAGCAATCTTATTCTTGGGAGAAGTAAAAAAAGCTCACATAAATCCTTATTATACATGAGTGTTTATAGTGGCTCTATCAATGTTTTCCAAAACCTGCAAAAAATCCAAATATCCTTCTATAGAAAAATGGATAAACTATGATGCATCTATATAATAGAATATAATTTAGCAATAAAAAGGAATGAATTACTGATATAAACAACATGAATGGCTCTCAAAGGCATTTTGCAGAGTAGAAAACCTACTCTCAACAAGTCACATACTTTATTATGCCGTTATTTTAGAGAATATGAATCCACATATTAAAGAAAACATTCAAATATGAAAAGATAACCACACTGAAAAGAAATAAATAATGTGCATATCTTCTGCCATTGAATACCTATAGAAACACCTTTGAATAAGGATAATTTGTTAAAGCTCAGGAATTCATGAGCTTCAGAAAGAACGCCATGGGTCAAAGTACAGAGAAAGAGACATGCTCACGGGAGAAAAGAGAATGTGTGCTTCTCCTAAAATGAAAAAGAAAAGGACAAAGAACAAATAAGACAAAGTTGAAAACATTTCTGAGGCACAAAATAACACGTCAATGGGAGAGGAAACATCGATAACTTTGTTAGGACAACATGTGAATGCAATTGTGAAAATGAAGAATGATAGATGTGGAAAAGAAGTATACGAGATATAACTAACAACGAAGCAAATCACCTCCACTGTAGAGAAACATTAACAAAAAAATGATGAATCACAGTTCTTTTTATACTGAATTTACTTTGTGAAAGATAATGATGTGTTAAGTAACTATGTGCTGAATAATACTCTATGAAGGAAAATGGTAATTGTTCTTTTTTTATAAGCCTTATGAAAAGCAAGACGTGTTTGAATAAAAATACATTTTCAGGCACAACTTGTAGTTAATGGCAATTATGACTGAAGAATATATTTTCTTCACATAACACAATTAGTTACTTATAAATACTGACAAGTTACAAGTAAATAATACTGAATAATTACATGACTGTTATCATTCTTCCTACCACTATTGCCTACATGCAGTCTTCCCTACAAATATTGGATCCAATCATATTAGAGAAAACATGGTCAATATATAAATATAATTTTCCTTATAAAATATAAGTTAATGCTGTTTCTGGAGGTAAGGTCTAAAAAACAGGATAGATTGTTACTTGTGTATTACTGTACTTGAAAATGTGAGGGAAATTGGATGACTACACATCGCCTACAGATTGGACTTCAAATTTGTTTTCTTTCTAGTTGCAAAAGTGGTAAGTAGGGCCCCGGCTGGTGTGGCTCAGTGGATTGAGTGCCAGCCTGTGAACAAAAGGGTCCCTGGTTCCATTCCCAGTCCAGGGCACATGACTGGGTTGCGGGCCAGGTCCCCAGTAGGGGGTGCACGAGAGGCAACCACACATTGATGTTTCTCTCCCTCTCTTTCTCCCTCCCTTCCCCTCTGTCTAAAAGTGAATAAATAAAATTTAAAAAAATATGTGGTAAGTATGCCAGAGGCTGGAGAATCTAGCAGGAGTATGATCAGCACTGAAAGCAAGCCATGCAGAGAATGGGAGCTTAGTTTTCGTAGTTTAAGTCACATTGTAAAATATTTATATTTCATAATAATGTAGGTAATTTTTACATGTTCGCTAGTGTTGGAAAATATTGAAACCATTGATAAGAAAATAAAGATACCACTTAGAAATCCACTAGCAAGACAGAAATATTCTCGTTATTTGCTATACGTTCTCCCAGTTGTTTGTAAGTACTCTATGTCTACATGGGCATACGTATGTGTCAGAGAGTCTTTTGATAGTGGCTTTAATCTGAATAAGTTTTAATTGTCAGGACATTTGTCACATGAAATATTTTAGATTTTAAATTTATATTGGGCTGGCCAAAAAGTCCATATGGTTTTGTTCGTCATATAAACGACACATTTTTCATTTTCACCAACAGCTTTATTGATTTGGATATTTTAAGTATGTTGACTGTCTCCCGCATTGTAGAATGTTGATTGTTCTCAATTAATGTCTCTATTTGATCGTTACCACCTTCGACTGGCCTAACTGTCTATGGAGGATTGTCCAGCGAGAACTCTCCAGCACGAAACTTCACAAACCATTTTTGACATGTTTGATCAGTCACAGCCCCTTCTCCATACACTGTGCAAATCTTTTTTTACATAACAGTTGCATTTGTACCTTTCTTGAATTAATAAAGCATAATATGCCAAAAACATTGTGCATTTTCTTCCGTCATCATTATTAAAATGGCGACACAGCCACGGTTGGTGGAGCTCAGTGGATTGATTGTCGGCCTACGAACCAAATGCCCTGACTGGGGAATGCCGGTTCCATTCCCCAGTTAGGGCAAATGCAGGGGTTGCGGGTCAGGTCCCCAGTAGGGGGCACATAGGAAACAACCACTCACTGGTGTTTCTCTCCCTCTCTTCCTCCCATCCTCTCTGTTGAAAAATAAAATAAATAAAATCTTCACAAAAAATGGCGACAGGAGAATTCACCAAGTTTGATGTTTTTTAAATGCATGCTGATAGGACAGCTGTCAGAACACAATCTAACAAAACGGTTTTGAATGAAGTTACACAAATAACCACTGGCACAGCTAGCGTATGGGAAACCGAAAGAATTTTTTGGCCAAGGCGATATTATACAACCTCTGTTCCTAACCAGGATGGAATAACAGGGACCATATTTAGATTCCTACTGGATACAGCCGAAAAGAGGACAAAATAGATAAAACAACGATGTTCAACTTTTTGGACACTGCGTAACAAGGACGATGACCTCAGAGATGTAAACAAGTGAGTCTGACAGCGGCGGCAGCTTCCTGACTGGAGAGAGACTGCGGGACACAGTGCGCAGAGGGGGTGCCTGGCAGTCACCCTCAGTTGATGAGATGGAGCTGGGAGTCCGGGGACGCCAGCGTTTGTAGGACAGAATACCAGAAAGGAACAAGCTGGACACAGAGAAAACTCCAGAGCTCACACAGGGCTAGAAATAGTTCCTGTTCCCATCGGAGTGCAAAACTAGTAATTCATGGAGCATTGGGTAGAATACTCAAAGGATTTTGCCTTAGGTATGAGAAACTATTACCATAGAATAAAAACTGCTCTGATCTTTCCAAACAAAGTTTAAGAACAAGACCTGTGTTGTAGGTTGCATTGTGTCCACCAAAAAGATATGTTCAGATGCTAATCCCCATCATCTCTGAATATGACCTTATTTGGAAATAGACTTGTTGCAGATGTAATCAGCTGAGCCAAGATGAGGTCATACTGACCCATGTCCTGTTCAGAGAAGAACAGACACACAGAGGGAGAAAACCAAGTGAAGATGGAAGCAAGAATCGTAGTGATGCATCTACAAGCCAAGGAAGACCAAGGAGTGCTGGTCATCAACAAAGCAAGGAGAAAGGCATGGAATCCATTTCCCTCGGAGCCCTCATGAGACACCCACCATGCGGACACCTTGATTTCAGTCTTTTAGCCTTCAGCACTGGAAGACAACAAACACATTTATGTTGTTTGAAGCCACCCAGTTTGCAGCACTCTGTCATGGCGGCCCTAAGAAACTACTGCAACCCAAAGGACCATTGCTATTTGAAATGCCAGGCATGGAAAGAAGCAGAAAAGTAAGGTCCATAATGACGAGAAAGCACCATTGACCAAAACGGCCTACGAATGACATAACTGATGCAGTCAGTACGTAAAAACGTGAAAATAGTTATTATAGACGAATTCCATATTTTGAAGAAATAAGAACAGTGTTTAAACATCTTAAATACAAACATGGAAGATATTAAAAAACCGTCTAATGAACATTGAGAGTGAAAACTGAAATGTCTCAGCTGAAAAAATATACTGGTTTGGATTAAGGCAGATAAAATGATTACTGAACTTCAATATATAGTAATAGAAACTTTCTGATAATAAATCCAAGAGGAAAAAAATAATGAATAAAGCACTATGAAACCCTGAGACAACTTCAAGGGGCCTAACGCACGTACATTTGGAGATCCCGAAAGATAAAAACAGGGGGATAGAAAAAACACACTTGAAGAGGTGAATGAAAAATTATCAAATTGGATGGAAACCATAATTTCTCAGTTCTAAGAAGCTAAAGGAATGCCCAAAACAGGAAACTATAGGGGAAAATCCTTTCATATTGTATACGTATATCAGGTCATCAAATTACACTAAATATCTTACCATTACATCTGTCAATTATACCTTCCTAAAGGTGAAAAAAAAAGAAACCTAGCCAAGGTACATAAAAACAAAATTGCTTCAAACCATTGCTATACGAAGGAACGAAGATCAGGATGACAGTAGTATTTTCTGAATATAAAGATAACCTAAACACAAAATATCAAATATTACATGACTTCATTTAAATGAAGAATCCAGAATAAGAAAATCCATGGAGACGGTAGATTAGTGGTTGCCATGAGCTGGGGAAAGAGAGAAGGGGAAGTGATCGCTTCACGCGTATGAGGTTTTTCTTTGGGATCGTGAAGGAACTGACACACAAGATAGTGATGACAGTTTCACATTAAAAGACGCTACATGATAAACTTTCAAATTCTTAAAGGGATCGATTCTATGTTATGTGCATTTTATAAGAATAACAAAGACAGAAAGCCAGAGGAAGTGGAACAATATCATTCAAGTACTTTAAACAGCTGTCTACCTAGAGGTCTATACACAGTCAAAATATATTTCAAAAACAAAGGTGAACTAAAGATATTTTTCGAACTAGAAAACCTGAAATAATTCCTCACCAACAGAAATGCAGTATGACAAATGTTAAAGGGAGTCCTCCAAAATCGAAAAAAAAAAATGAAACCAGATAGAAATATGGATCTACAAAAAGAATAAAGGACATCTACATGAAAATGTCAACTACATGATATGATATGATCGCAAAGGCCTGGGTAAATGTAAAATATGTCTTCCCTATTCTGCAAAAGTATTTAACAGATAATCGAGAGTTTAAAGAAAAAATGAATAGCAATGTATGGAGTGGTTTGTCACATAGGTAAAGCTAAAATGTATGACAACTACAGATTAAGGGC
Organism: Mormoops blainvillei; assembly: GCA_004026545.1. Lineage (NCBI taxonomy): Eukaryota > Metazoa > Chordata > Mammalia > Chiroptera > Mormoopidae > Mormoops > Mormoops blainvillei. Next base: position 26,854 of record PVJD01014428.1, read on the forward strand.
TAAGAAGGGACAATTAGGTCTCAGAATAGTCAGACATTCAAAAACCAAATATATAAACTTCTGCTCCTGCCTCCTTGCAGAAATCTGAGGCGGCACCCTCGAACCACAGGTGCTACCAGCCCTGGGTAATGTCAGGACAGTAGGAAAGATGAAGTTTCTTGAGGCGGCGTGTCTTTGGTCTGCTCATAATCACCTGAACCACACAAGTTGGTTAACAACTCATCGGAAAAATACTATTACTTTAGCAGAACAAAAAAATACATGGAAAATTGAATAGTAACTATCCAATGATCACCCATATGAAGTGAGGGAAGTCTTTCATTAAGTAAGTAACTAAATAGATAGATAATGGGCAGATACATGTTTATGTGAATATGCACACACACATTTTCCATATATGCTTAGTAGACATACACAATGAGCAAAATATTTGTCACTATGAATGGGGCTTATAAAAAAGAAAATCACTGCACCGGACAATGCAATGTCAGAGAAGTCAAAACAGTCAGGATATCCCCAAATCGCTTCTGCAAAGAAAGTAATTATTTTAAGGACGAAACATTTCAATTGCCTAAGTCAGGCTGAGGAAGAGACCCTATGGAAAGTTGAGTTTCTTCTCTATCATGGGTGCCAGGACTCCCCAGCCAGCATCTGGCCTGGAACCCAAAACCATGCTCTGTAACAGTTACATGGGAGCAAATGGTCAGAGCTGGCAGGGAGGCATGATTTCCCTCATAGTATTTAATTGAGAACCCAGGAAAGCAGATGAGGAGCCTCACGGGGAGAGGACTGAAAACTCTGTACATTCCAGAAGAAGGTACCCCACAAGACCCTGCCTCACTGTTGCTGTCCCCCCGAGAAGACTCCAGGCAGGGGTCCCAGGCTGAAGAGTTCCCTGGTCTCCAGCTGGAGGGTTTCAGGAAGGTAGAGACCTTGACCTTAGGGTATCAGATATAGCTTAGCAGAGGGAGGACTCTGCACATAGCCCAGGGAAAGACAAGGGCCTGAAGAGAATTTGAGAACCTGAAGAAACATGCCCCAGAACAGACCTTATCACATTCAGTCACATATCGACCAAAGGGATTTAGGATTTCAACATTTAAATATCGAGGTATATGATTCCCTCCCATGGACGAAGAAAAAAACATTGGATTGCATCAAAGGGTACAGGGGAAGAACGGGTAGAAAGAGAGCCAATACGAATTCCTGGGAGATCTTGAAGCAAACTAAGAAGATTACAAGGGAACTTCCACTTCCTAAAATCTATAGCAAATAAAAATTTCCAGGAAAGTCAGGGAAAAGACATAGACATGTGCCTTCACCTCTATTGTTCAAAACTACTGTGGAACACAAAGCCAGAGCTGCAATGTCAAAAAAAAAAAAAAAAAAAAAAAAAGAAGGAAAACTATGAATAAGGAAAAGGGAGATATTCAGTGGTGATACCATGATCCGCTATGTAGAAAATACTAAAGACCAAGCATGTGGAATAGTCAAATAAATAAGAAAGCGAAAAATATAGTGTAAGTTCATTACAGCATAAGCAACAGCATTGCCACCAAAAAGCAATAACTAATTAGTACATGTATTAGAAAATGTCCCGTTCACAACAACAACAAAACCCAAAAACTCTTTAAAAGATTCACCAAATAAATGTATGAGATCTTCACAGAGGCGACCACACTATTTACCGACAGATTCAGGTAAAATACGTCCCAAGTAAACAGGCCTACCATATGCATTGATGGAATACACATCTTTGTAAAGATGTGAATTCTCACTTGCACACTCAAGCGCCTTGCCTGTAGCTGCCAAGACGACAATTGAGCTGGGGCTGCTGCCTCCTGCTCCCAGAACCAAGCCTGGGAAACCACAGGAGAAACAATAAAAACCAAACCGCAATAAAATTCTAAACGGCTTATGAGAAACCCTGGGGGAGACTGAGGAGTGTGTGGAACTGTTACTTGCGACTCGAGTGAGGGAGTTCTGGGCCTACGAGAAGATGGGGAGAGTTTTTAACTTGTAACAGAAGGCAGAGGACAGGACAGGAAGGGGCAAAGGTTTGAGACTTCTTCTGCTCCACTACAGAAATCCAGGGCTGCACCTAAGGCCACAAATGCCAGCAGCCCCAGGTGATGTCAGGACAACGGGCAAGATGGGGGCGATGGAGGCAGTATGACTCGGCACTGCTAATAATCACCTAAACCCACTCTAAGTACAAAGGGCTGGTCTTCTTTTTAAAAAATACACTGTTAGAGCAGAACTAAGGAATGAACTACACATGGATTAGTATCCCCATGAATCACACATACGCACACACATTTGACATA
>PVJD01014429.1:0-29172 GCA_004026545.1 Mormoops blainvillei
GCTAATCTCTTTTACTGCCCCTCCTCCGCCCCCAACCCCCTCTGAGCCCTGTCAGTCTCTTCCATGTATCCATGCCTCTGATTTTGTTTTGTCAGTTATTTTGTTCATTAGATTCCACATACAAGTGAGATCATGATATTTTGTGTCTCTCTGGGTGGCTTATTTCACTTAGCATAATATTCTCCAGGTCCATCCATGCTGTCACAAAAGTAAGAGTTTCTTCTGTTTTAACAGCAAAGTAGAATTTCATTGTGTAAATGTACCACAGCTTTTTTATCCAATTATCTACCAATGGGCACTTCAGATCAGCTTTCTTAAATTTCACATATAAGTAATATCAGGTAGTATTTGTCTTTCTCTGTCTGCTTATCTCAGCATAATGCCTTCAAAGTATCCATGTTTTCGCAAATGGCAGGATTTTTGCCTCATGGCTAATCATCCTGTGTGTGTGTAATCTCATGTCTTTATCCATTTATTCACTGACAGGCACTTTAGTTGTTTCTGTGTCTTGGCTGTTGTGAACCCTGCTGCAGTGAACAAGGGAGAACATAATTTCTTCAATATCCTGTTTTCATTTCCACTGGATGTATACCCAGGAGTGGAATTTCGGGATGATATGGTAGTTCTGTTTTTAATTTTTTTTAAGGAACTTCCATACTGTTTTCCATTGTGTCTGCACCAATTTACATTTCCACCAACACTGCACAAATGCTCCCTTTCAGCTCATCCTCGCCAACACTTGCGATCTCTTGTCTTCTTGGTGATAGCCATTCTAATAGGATGTGGGTCATGCCTCACAGTGGTGTCGATGTGCATCTCCATAGCGATTAGTGACAGTGGGCACCTTGTCACGTGCCCGTTAGCCACGTGTATGTCTCTGGGGAAATGTCTGTTTTAGCGCTCTGGCCATTTTTTAATCGGATCGCTTGATTTATTTATATATATATATTTTTTTTTGGTTACTGAGTTGTATGGATTTTTTTAACACATTTTGGATATTAACCCCTTTTCTGGGGTATGTTTTAAAATATTTTCTCCCATTGTGTAGGTCGCCTCTTCCTTTTGTTGGCTGTTTGGTTGCGCAAAAGCTTTTTAGTCTGATGTATTCTCATCAGACTGGAGTGTATGTGTAAACTGCAAAGAAGTAGGTAGGCGGAGATGAGGAAAGAAAAGATCACATTGTGCAGACGCAGCCACTATTCAGAAAGGGTTATTTATCACAGGGCAGATGTAAGTTTTATGGGGCTGGAAGTATACACACTTTGGGGGGTCGTCTTGAAGAAACCCATGATAATGTATTTATGGCTATTGTATTCAGAGCCTTGGAGGAGTCTGTGCAAGGGCCCCTCGAGTTTCATGAGATTTCTGATCAATCCCCTCTGCTCAGAGCCACTGAAACACCCTCGGCTGGCAGAGATGTGGTTGGTTTGCCATGTGGAGAGAGGGTCGGAGGGGACAAGCCTGAGGGCAGGAGGACTAGCGCGGAGCCTCAGCAACTGTGGGAGATGGTAAAGACGTCACTGTGGCACTTAGGAGTGAGAAAAACAGATGAATAAATGCCCTTTAGGTGGTAGAAACCAAGGACTGTGCTCACTGCATGCAGCCTAAGAGACCATATACTGACCTCATCACAGGAATGTCTCCCTACCAACGTGATTTCCACCTATGCTTCAAGGGCCTTTTTCAATTAAAAAGTTACAGGGTTTTTTGTTTGTCTTTTGCTTGTTCGTTTGCTTTTTATGCTTTGTGCCGGCTCTTTCTACACAGGCAGAACAAGTGTTTCTTCCTCTCTGACCCTCTGGGCCTCTGTACACACCTCCGTCTGACACTTGTCTAAGTGCGGGGCATGTCTTACCTCCAGAGTCTACGTAGTGGAGAATGAATGAATGGCTGCTTTTATCCATACAAAGATTTTTGAATAATATAAAATATTAAGAAGTTTTTTTTTATCAGTGATTGAAATCTCATCTAAGATTAGTTGTTAATATGACTTGCAAGTGGGCTGCAGTATAACAACGGTGTCCCTCTGACCACCACAAGAATCATTCCTTAAATTTAGTCCTTCCTGATCTACCAAGAGCTTCCACATCCATGCTGTCACTTGAAATTTAGAAGCATTTTGCAAATTAGCCCATGGAGGTAGCAAAAAGCCTGGGACTAGTCCTCGGTTTGCTGATTTCTAGCAGCGTGACCTAGAATGAGCTATTTCACCTCACCAGTGACATGTGAACATTTCACCCTAAGGTTTTCATCTGCAAAAGGAAGGAGTTAGAGCAGGTCATTCACTTTTCCCTTCCTTTTCAAATTAAATCTTCAGTGGCACTCCAACACCTAATCAGAGCCGAAGGCAGCAGGGCTACTTCTGAGGGCTTCTACGTCACCCCCGGCCCACGCAGTCTGATGTCCAAACTGCTGAGGGCCCTAAAGTGCCTTTTAGAGCAGCCGCTGAATATCCATCCTCTCCGACATGCAGGTCGAAGGGAATGGAGATGGACTCAAAGTCAGAGTCATTGTGTTTTGAGAGCCCACAGCTGGGCCCCTGGTAGGTGCCGAAGAGCAGCGCCCCCTGCCGCAGATTAACAAATTAGAACACAGAAGTTGGTTGCACAGCAGGTAATACTTGTCGGGCTGCAGCGCTGTAGGAGGGGGTTGGAAGTTCTCAGTCCATCACTAACTTTTCTGGTGGCTCATAGCCGCAGAGCTAGAAGGAACCACTGAGGCAGTAAGGTCATTCCAGAGAAATCTCTGACGGATACAGCAAGTCCCTGATGAAAAAGACTCCATGAAGCATTCAGCATGACAGACATATTCATCTTGGAGCTCCACGTAACTTTTACACCCTAGACTTGCCTTTTGGAACAACATAGAACAAACTAGCCTTTCTAACATCTCCAAGAGCATCATACCCAATTCTTTTATGGTTTTTAACTTTGTCGCCTATGCCAATTTAAAGCAAAGTATCATTTGGCCAAACCTTATAACAGCACTTCTGCTTGTTTGTTCTTGGTCTTGTTAAGTGCTTTGCATACCAGTGATATTCCTTCTTTCTCAAAGCTCTCAAAACACTTACCATTTCAAATAACAGCTATCCCAGTCATAGGCCGTTGCAGATCAGAGAAAGAGCATGAAAATTGTTCCAACAGCCGCAGAGAAAAAGAAAAGCTGTATGCTCACCTTTTCCCTCCTCCTCTTTCACCGAGTGCGAGCTCGAGCATCCCAGAATGGCAGTGGAAAGTCCCCCTGGCCGGAGAAGTGCCAGCCGGGCTTTTGAATGGAAGGTTGTTCTTGTGAAAGACGCTGGGGCTCTGGGGCCTGGAGCTCAGCTGAAGGAAGCTTTCGCAGTGACGCCTCGCTACCTTCAGATCCCGATGAAAGGAGCGCGCGTGTGTAAATACCCGGGAGGGAGAGAGTGAAGAGGCGTTTAGGGGCCCAGGAGACCTTGTCAGAAGCTCACAATTGGCGGGTGAGATTAAAACTCCAGCCACAGGAAAAGTCAGGGCCTTTGACAATTGGAAATATTGGCAGTGGGCACAGAGGCCTCTTGGCTGGATTAGGACCAGATGGGTAATAGGCTGACCTCCTCAGCTGTTCTTCGTGATAATTAAAGTAAATCTCACACCTGTGATGCAAAATTAGCTTAGAAACCAAAGGCCGCCATGGGTAAAGTGCATTTGTTGCTTTGAACACAAAGGCTTACTGTCAAGAGGCATCTAGTTTAACAAGCATTTGGTTTAGAAAAACTAAAGAATAATTTATAGCTATTAACTCTTTGACACCTGGACTAATTTTAAAAGAATTTAAAAACTCACTCGGGAACAGACTGACAGCTGTGGGTGGGGAGGGAGGAATGGATGAACGAAGGTAAGGGATTAGCCGGAGAGCATACGTGCATGGCCCGTAGAAATTGACAACAGTGTGGTGATGGCCTGAGGAAGAGGGGTTGAGGTCAGGGGAGGTAGGCAGAGGCGGGAAATGGGGACACCTGTAATTGTGTCAACAGCAACAAAGAAAAAACTCACTGTGAAGACCTTTTCCCAAGAAGCCAGACACAAGCATTGCATTGAATAATTCTGTTAATTTATTAATTGAACAGAATTTTGAGAGCTACAACTAAAGTTGGTCCTGAGCGCTGGCTGGTGTGGTTCAGCTGGTTGGAGCATCGTCCCATAAACCTTAAGGTTGCGGGTTTGATTCCTGTTCAGAGCACACCCCTAGGTTGCGGGCTTGGTCCCCAGTTGGGGCACAGGCGAGAGGCAGCTGATCAATGTTTCTTTTTCACATTGATGTTTATTTTCCTCTCTCCCCAACCCCTCCCCTGTCTATAAAATCAATAAGCATGTCCTTGGGTGAGGATAAAATTTTTAAAAATAAAGTTGGTCCTGAGGCAGCCTCCTCTGAAATAGTTTCAACAGTATGGTTGCATGGAAATAGCCCTGGATTGAGTGGTCGAGGCCCTGAGTTGGTCCCACCTCTCGCTCCTGGGTGACCTTGGACAGACCTTTTGGCTTCTCTAGGCTTCTCTGATCTGCAACACGGAGATATTGGACCAGAGAGCTCAAACTTCGAGTCCATGAAACTCATAATCAATCCTTGAACTTGTCGTGTAATAGCAGAGATTGTCGATGAAAGTGGCCTCCAGTGACTCTGTTTTAAATGTGGAAAGGGCCACAATAACCAATATTTTAACTCCTTAAAAATGCTAGCATGTGTGGGAAGGCTCGGCTTGACCTGCATAGCAATTACCTCGTATGGCTCACTGATAACCTCCCGGACTTGGTAAAATGTAAGCCCCACAGAAGCTGGCCCCAGCCCCTAACTATGGTCGGCAGTGAACGAGGTGGGCATCCACTTATGTATGAGGAGTTTCTCATGCCTCCAGATACAAGTAAAAGTCAGGAACAATTGCCAGTTTAGAATGTATTATCTTGAAAGTACAGTACTCCTCCCCACCTTTGCAGGGGCTGTATTCCAAGAACTCCAGTGGATTCCCAAAGCCTCAGATAGCACCAGAACCTTCATACACCATGTTTTCTTTCTGTACACATACACCTGTGATGAAGTTTAATTTATAAATTAGGCACAGTAAGAGATTAACAATCATAAGCATAAAATAAAACAATTATAACAATATACTGTAATAAAAGTTATGTGAATGTGATCTCTCAACATATCTTGCTGTAGTCATCTCTAACTTTCTGTAAACTTGTTCCAGGGGATTCCTTGCCGAAGTCTTCATATAGCTCAGTGCCATCAGTCGGGACACGTTTTCTGTTCATGTCTTCCACCCACAAATTGAATACCTTTACCATCATAACTAAGCACTGATCACACACCGTGACTGTAACTTTTGCAGTTTGAGGAGTGACAGCCAAACTAACACGATTTCTTTTTCTTCTTCACAATTTCAGAAAGACGTTTCCATCTTGCCATAGATCTTAACCAACCTCAGCATCTAATAATTTTTTTCCTTTCCTTATTAAGTTGAGAACTTTCTCCTTGTCACTAAAAGGAAGCACTTTACAGCTTCTCTTTGGCATAACCAAATTGCCGGCATCACTACTCTTGTGTTCCGGGGTCATCAAGTAAATAAGGTTACTTGAACACAAATACTGCAAAACCGTGACAGTCAATCTGATAAAAAATAAAGGAGATGGATGAATAAGGACTAGGTCCTATTTAGGTGGAAAGAGAACACTACAGGGGGCTGTGCCCAAAATGTGAAATCGCTGTTGGTTTCCCCCTTACTGACTGAGGAAAAATGTTCTAGCAGTCAGATTAAATGGTTCCCCAAAACCGTCATTAACAGTACGTCTAACTGAAGACGCACCTGGGTCTATCGAGAACACTCAGACCGTGAGGCCTGGGGAGGGAGAAAAGAGGAATAAAATAGCACTGCCACTGCTTTACCCTTTCGCTGGGCATTTTTCCTATTTCAGTACCTGGAAATTGAGTTGAATTTGATTAAACCACATGGGTAGTTCAGGAAGAATTTAGAATAACTAGTGTTTTACTTCCTTCAGTTTTAAGAAATACCTGCAAAAATATGAGGTCCATTCCCTAAAAAAAGTAAACATACCCTCTGCCTGGATTAATCTTTAAAATTGATTCTGCAAATCCAAGTTTTTAAATGTATAGCAATAAAAAATAGAGCACAATGTGGACACATCTGAGTGAGAGAGGCTAGAGCTTGTCCTCCCTTTATGCTGATTTTTATTTTTCTAGTTCTCTCATACATTTTTGTCATCAGCAAAATGAAAAACAAATCACATTACTGTACCTGAATCACAATTATATTAAAAAATTAAAGTGTAGCAAGACAACTAGAAGGAAAAAAAAATCAAAATACTGGTGGTTATTTCTGGGTGGCTTATGGGTGTTTTCATTATGCATTTTCCAAATGTTCTCTTTTTTTTAAACTTAAAAATTTTTATTGAGGTAGCATTGGTTAGTGATATTATATAAACTTCAGGTACACGACATTGTAATTCATGACCTGTATACTCTATTTTATGTTCACCACCGAGTCTAGTTTCCCTCTGTTACCATATAATTGATGACCTTTATCCGTTTTGCCCTGCCCTCGACCCCTCCTGTCTGCCGGTAACTTCCGTTTTTATTGTCTACATCTATGAGTTTGTTTTTGTTTTGTTTTGTTACTTTGTTCATTACTCTTTTTGTTTTATATTTTACATATGAGTGATATCATATGGTTTTGTCTTTTTTTCCATCTGATTTATTTCACTTAGCATAATGCCTTCAAGATCCATCTGCATCGCAAACGACAATATTTCATCTTTTCTGCGGTTGAGTAATATTCCATTGTATATGTGTACCACATCTTCTTTATATGTTCAGCTGCCTGCGGACAGCTAAGTTGTTCCTGTGACTTGGCTGTGGTAAATAAGGCTGCAGTGAACATAGGCGCATGCGTATCTTTTTGAGTTAGTGTTTTCATATTCTTTAGATAGATACCCAGAAAAGGACTTACCGGATTATATGGTAGCTCCGTTCTTAGTTTTTTGAGGGCCCTCCCTACCGTTTTCCATAGTGGCTGCACCAAATTACAGTCCTGCCAACAGTGCACGGGTGTCCCTTTTACTCCACATTCTCTACTTGTTAATTTGTTGTCTTTGGGATAAAAGCCATTCTAACAGGTGTAAGGTCACCTTTTGTGGTTTGGATTTGCATTTCCCTAATAATTAGTGATGGTGAACATCTTTTAATATCCCTGTTGGCCATGTATATGTCTCGAAAAAATATCTATTCACATCTTCTGCCCATTTTCTAAATTGGATTGTTTGGTTTTTTATGTTGCTGAATTGTGTGAGTTCTTTAGGTATTTTGGATATTAACCTCATGAGACATATGATTTGCAAATAACTTTTTCCATATTGCTGGTTGCCTTTTCGTTTTGTTGATGGTTTCCTTTGCTGCACAGAAACTTTTTAGCTTGATGTAGTCCCATTTGATTATTTTTGCTTTTGCTTTTCTTGCCTTTGGGGTAATATTCTCGAAAAACACCACTGAGACCAATGTCTAGAAGCTTGTGCCTATGTTTTTTTCTATGCATTTCAAGTCTTCAACCCATTTTGAGTTAATTTTTGTCTATAGTTTAAAATAGTAGTCTAGTTTTATTCTTTGGGATATGGCTGTCCAGTTTTCCAAACACCAAAGGTTGTGTATTTTTAAGAATTTGTCCATTTCTTCTAGGTTGTCCAATTTGGTGTAGTTAGCCTTTCTTAGTATTCTTTTATAATCACATGCGTTTTTGTCATAGTTGTAACTTTTCTTTCAGTTCCAATTTTTTTGAGTCTTCTCTTTTTTTGTCGTGAGTCTAGTAAAGGTTTGTCAATTTTGTTTTCACAGAACCAGCTCCTATTAATTTTTTCTATTGTCTTTTTATTGTCTACTTCATTTATTTCTGCTCTGATTTTTATTTCCTCTCTTCTACTGGTTTTGGGCTTCATTCGTTCTCTTTCTAGTGTCTTAAGGTGTAATGTTAGCTTCTTTGAGACTTTTCTCATTTCTTGACGTAGTCTTAGATAGCTATAAACTTCTTAGTACCACTTTGCTGCATGCGAAATATTTTGGTGTGCCATATTTTCATTTGTCTTTATCCTTTGATTTCTTCTTTAATTTTTTCATTGATCCAATAGATATTCAGTAGCATGTTATTTAAAATTCATTGATTCATTGAGACTTGTTTTGCATCCCAATGTATGGTCTATCCTTGAGAATATTCCGTGTGCACTTGAAAAGAATGTGTATTATGTCACTTTGGAATGGGAAGTTCTATATCTCTTCAATCCACCTGGTCTAATGTCATTTAATGCTGATGTTTCCCTGTTGACTGTCTGGATGATCTATGTATTGGTGTATGTGGTATGTTAAAGTCTCCTACTATTACTGTGTAGTTATCTATTTCTCTTTCAATCTATTAATAATTACTATATGTATATTGGTGTTGCTAACTTGAGTGCATATATATTACTAAATGTTTTATCTTCTTGGATTGTTCCATTTATCATCATACAAAATCTTTGTCTCGTTACCTTTTTTGCCTTGATATCTATTTTGGCTCATCTAAGTATGACTACATGCCCTTTCCTCTGGATACTATGTTCTTGGAGTATCATCTTTCTTTCACTCCTTCACTTTGAACCTGTGTTTGTCTTTGTTGCTGAAATGCATCTCCTGAGGGCAGCATAGAGTTGGTCTTCTTTTTCATCCATTCAGCTACTCTGTGCCTTTCTTTTTAAATCCTCACATGAGAATATATTTATTGATTTTAGAGAGAGTGAGAAATGGAGAGACAGACAGCCAGACATCAGTGTGAGAAAGATTGATGTGAGAAACAACAGTCAGCTGCCTCCCGTATGTGCCCTGACTGGGGATTGAACCCACAACCTTTTGGTGTATGGGATGATGCTCCAGCCAACTGAGCCACCCGGCCAGGGCACTCTGTACCTTTTGATTGGTGAGTTTAGTCCATTTACATTAGGATGATTATTGCTATATGAGGACTTACCACTTCCATTTTATCTTTTGTTTTCTGGTTGCTCTGTATCTCCAGTGTGTCTTTTCCTTTGTGTTTCTGTCTGCTATTTTAGCTTGGTGGTTTTCTATTATGTTTTTTTCTCCATTTCCTCTTTTTTAGTATTTTGTTGGTTAGGTCCTGGATCTTTGTGCTGTGGTTACCATGAAGTTTGTATAAAATGTCTCAGATAAAATAATCCTTTTTATTTTGATATTTATCTTCATTCACCTACACAAGTTTCATCCTTTTTCTTTGTTTTGTTGTCACAAATTATCCCTTTTTTGATGTTGTGCATTCATTACTAAATTGCAGTAGCCATAGTTAATTTTAATGCTTTATTTTCCTTTAACGTTCACATTATAACTGAATTTCCAGTGCTCTATAATGAAATAGAGTAGCAATTTTCTGCTTCTGCCACTTAAAGTTTATGTACTCTTATCTTTTTGTTTCAGGTAAAAGAGCTCCTTTCAACGTTTCTTGAAGGCAGGTCTTGTGATGGTAAATTCCCTCAGGTTTTATCTGGGAAAGCTTTTATTTCCTCTTCATATCTAAAGGATAATTTTGTGGAAAATATTGTTGGCTGGCAGTTCCTGTCTTTTGATATTTTGAGTATATCATTCCACTTGATCCTGGCCTGTAGGGTTTCTGCTGAGAAATCTGATGAGGTTTCATTTGTAGGTTATGGTCTCCACACCCCCCAGCTTCTTGAGAATTCTTTATCATTACCTTTTGGAGATAACCTTTTTGTGTTAAGATAATTAGGTGTTCTGTTAATCCCTTGTACTCGAATGTCCAGTTCATTCCCTAACTTTAGGAAATTCTCATCAATTATTGCTCTGAATAGGCTTTATTTCCTTCTCCCTCTCTTCTCCTTCTGAGATACCCTTTTGTTGCCCTTTCTAATGAAGTCAGATAGTTCTAATAGAGTTCTTTCATTTTTAAGAAATCTTAATTTTCCCTGCTCTTCCCACTGTATTATTTCTAGGTTTCTACCCTCAAGCTTGCTACTTCTCCCCTCCATGTCATCTGCTCTATTTCCAGTGCTTTCTGATGCATTCTTCATTTATCGAGTCCTTCAGATCCAGAATTTGTTTCTTTTTTATAATTTAAATTTCCTTCGTAAAGTACCCCTTCTGTTCATTAATTTTATTCCTGAACTCATTGCACTACATTTCTGAGCTTTCTTGTATCTTATTGGGTTTCTTTGTGACTATTTTGGATTTTCTATCATTTATATCATAGTATTTCATGACTTTCAAGTTTGGTTTCTGGAGTATTGTTATCATGTTGCTGGATGTGCGTGTTCTGCTGGCACATTTGAGGGAGTATACACTTTCCTTATACAAGTACCAATTTGATTTTAATAATTCAGCAGGTTGAAAGATCATTTTTCCAGTACATGGCGCTATAGCACAAAGTTTTTGTTTTCTCTTTCCTGCACTATTTGTGCCTGAGCGGTCACAGTGGGGGGCACTGTAGTCATTGGAGTGTTGGGGTGGTGCGTGTCCCTGCTGTGTCCTGGTCACTTGAGCCTTAGGGCATTACCACCATGGTGGGGGGATGAGGTGAGTGAAGAGATGGTGGGGTTCATGAGACTGCCACGCTGTTCCCTGGTCCCCTATGACACTGGTGCCCATGTGCTGCAGCTTGGAGGGCAAAGACCAGTTATAGCTGCAGACACCATGGCAGGAAGAAGCTGGGTTGTCTCGTGCTGACATTGCTTCTGCTCTTCATCTTCCACTGGGCTTAGTGTAGGGGCCACACCGACTCCTCCCCAACCACCACATTAGTTGGGACTGCAGATACAGCTGCCACCACCAGTGAAGCCCCTTTGTGAGCAGTCCCTGTCCTTCCCACCCCACAGCCTCTACCCTGCATTCTACACGCCCACTTCCAATGTACTGTGTGAATTTCTCAGGCACACTAGTGTGTTAAGCAAAGGAACCTTGTTGAGTTATAGATGTCCAACTAATTTTAGCTTTAAGGGGAGATGGACAGGGGTCTCTCACTCCACCAGGACACTGATGTCACCTCCAAATGTTCTGTAACATGCAGGTACTGATCTTCGATATTGCAAAAATAACCTCTAAGTTCTAGTTGACTGGGTGAAGCTTGAATACAGTCTTTACTGAATGGGATGTTTTATGGTCAATTACTAGAAACTGGGGAGCATTAGAAGGAAGGACTACTGCCTTTAGTCCATACTTGTAAAGATGGAAACATGTGATGCTGGGGACAAAGACGGTGCCCAAGAGAGTGACAGTAACCTAAGACTTCTTCCTAGGTCTCACGCTGTGTAGGATGGGTTGGTTCTGCCTGCTTGGAATATAAATTTCATCACTAACCTTGCAGTCCCGTAGTTGGTTCATTGTATTAGTATTTTTCTCTGGTGTTCTCTCCCAGCTTTAAGTAGTACTGTTTGAATGTCCCACATTTTGTGCAAAGGAGCAACACCATTTTTGTGGTCCAATGCCCATCCCCTTTCCATGGTCAGCAGAAATGACCCTGAAGGTCTGATGATGTTCTAGAAGGGCAAATCCCTCTGGATCACAGTCTGAACCTGCCCACCAGCCACAATGGAAAATTGTCCTTCTAATCTGGTGCTGTCTCTTCACAGATGGGTAAGAATCACAGCACTTGTTTTAAAGCAGTGCAGTGGTGGTGTTTAGCATGGATTGAATTCCCCTGAACAAACTACTTAGCTGGTGGAAAAAAGAAATGATATTTTGTTGGTCTTTGCTTACATTGCCTAACAGTCAAGAGACCTTAGACCAGTGCTCATCAAAAAGCGACATGCCAAACGCCCACACATCGCAATCACCTGAGGCAGGCTGCTTACTGAAACCCCCCTGGGCATTCTCAGGCCCAGTGATCTTCACTTAAAATATTCTTTACCCTGTTAGTATCCCAGTAGGTAAAAGTAACAAAAATATAGATATGCAGATTCTAATAAAATGAAATGTTAACATCCTAAAATTGAAACCTGTTGATCTGCCATTTATTTATCAGCATTGTCATCACTGCTCATCCCACTGAGAAAAAAACAGACTTGAACCTTTCTTTCTCTCTGAAGCCAGTGCCTTTCAATGTTCAGTTCATTACTTCTTGTTTTTTTTTTTAAAGATTTTATTTATGTATTTTTAGAGAGAGGGGAAGGGAAGGACAGAGGGACAGAAACATCGATGTGTGGGAGAAACACTGATCGATGGCCTATCACAGGCGCCCCAACTGGGGACACAGCCCATAACACAGGCATATATCCTGACCAGGAACCGAACTGGAAACCTTTAGTTTTGTGGGACGACACCCAACCAACTGAGTCACAATGGTCAGGGCTACCATTCTTGCACAAATGTATATATTTATATATATTCACATAAACCCTTTTAAACTGCAAACTAATTGTGTTCTTCATGTCAATAGCCTTTATTATTTCCATAACGTTATATATATCTATATATAAAAAACCCAGAAAACAAGGACCTCTGACAGCTTTATTGGCTGCAATAATATGCATTATTTATAATTACATATTATAAATTATAAAGTACATATAACATGTAATTATAACAAAAACTTTAGTTTTGAAAAATGTTTTATTCAAGAATTACATAGTTTCAAATATCTTCCAAAATAGTTTCCTAGACTGCTACAAAAGAAAGCGAATTCAATAAGAAATTTAAATCATTAAATATGTTTTACGAGTATATACATACATAAAGCCAAGCAATTAACAGTTAGCCCTGGAATGCGTACCATGTCTTTTGTTTTTCCTTATCAAAGGCTCAATCCAGCACTTTATATAGGCTATGTACAACAGACCAAGTTCAGTGATCACAAGAGTTTTATATTAGCTGCCTCAATTTATAACTGTGGTAGTTTGTCAACAGGTGTATCAAATTTGAAGTCTGTAGGAAACAGATCTGGGGCCCGAGGATAGATCAGTCTGTAGGACTGTCTGATTGTAACATCAGCAACGCCAGCAATATCTCCAATTTCTAAAAGACAAAAATCAAAATATTAAAAGTATAACTTCCATCCCACTACCTTTTACTGCACGAATTTCAATTTCTGGGAGATGGTCATATAAATTGCCAAAATTAATAACAAAACCAAAATTACTGATTTTTAAAAATTGATAATGGAATTACATACTAAAAGCCGAAAGCAGGGCTAATGTTAATAACAGTAATGGTAGTAGTACTTCGGACCTCAAAGGGTTAGCATAGTATTAGAAGTTTTACTACTTGTAAAGCACTTGCACAGTGCTCAGGGTACAGCACCAGGAGCAATAACCATTATACTGGTCACCATATGTGAACTGATAGTTCCTTTTTCTTCACAGTACGTCTTCCTGAGGGTCGCAGAAGCAACCCACGAGCGCACTCATGAAGATGGGCGCTTCGTTACTCGGGTTTCAGAGTCCCCTGCAGTCTCCCCCTCTCTAACTTCTGTTGAAAGGCTAAAGTCAAAATGGAATCACACTCTAAATATTGTTCTACAACTTCCTTTTCCTACTCAGCACATCTGAAATCAAACAGCTGTATAACAAAATGTAGATGTTTTATGTTATTATAAATACAGTTAAGCAGATACGCTGAGCTCACATGAGGACTGTTCACATGATTTCCGCAGTCTATTATGGAAACCTAGGAGTGGATACAATTTTACTCTCTGAACTTATCACTTTTTTCTTCTTTTTATTCAAAAGAAGTCCTCAGGGACTACCACTTGTCAATTATTTGATTACTTATAAATACCTAATTAAAACACACTCTTTGATAGTAACTCATTTCACCACCTTTTCACAGCCAGTTCAAATAAGTGAAGTTTTACGGACTGTCAGTGTGGGTCCTGCCATCAGTGTGCAATGGACTCCACATGTCCTTACCATGTAGTATGCCATTCGAGACATAGATACAGATGAATGCCAGCAATGTGAACATAAACTGGCTGCTGGGAAGAAAAAGGCCTTAAATTTCAATGAAACCCTTAATGTAAAACACAAGCAGAAGGTGCCAAGATAAATATTTTTCTGTGGTTGATTAGAATAAACTTTACAACTAAGAAACAAAGGACGGACCATCTGTGCCTTGCTTCAGCTTATAAATTCTACCAGAAGACTCAAAATTTCCTTAAGAAATATGAGTGAAGGCCAAAGACAATTGATAACGGCACATTTAAATAACTAATGGTTGGCTGCTTCTTTCTAATCATTCTATGTAATTTACTTTCACTGATATAGAAACATCACCTAAAGCCGAGGTGAAAGGCTGTACTGAATTGGGTTTATAAAGTTATTGCAGCAAGTAACTTTACTACCACACTTTTAGAATTAACTGTTCTTTTTCTCTTTACAAATGTTTTTGAGCATAACAGAATTAATGAATTCATGCTTGTAAAGAAATTCACTTTAATACTTGTGTTTGAAAACAACACAATTCAAATTCAGAAGGTGGGAACTTCTTATGCCAGTGTGTTATTGAGAAACTGAACACCAAGTAAAAGAGAAAGAGAACAGGCTGCACAGAATGTTTCCACTCAGTGGCCAGGCAGTGAGACACAAGGCATGGATGCCCCCGCCTCAAGATTTAAAAAGCTAAGTTTTTTTGAGGGGGGGACCCTATTCAAAATAATCAGGAAAGTGTAGGGGGGGGAATAAAAATATCTAAAAATAAAAAATATAAAAACTAAAATAAAATAATTCAAATGGGAAAAAAGATGAGTCTGTACAAAGGGTTATACCTCCAAATATGTTTGTTTATGAGCCACTTAAATGGGAAATACTGTATTTTTTAAGTTTCGGTGCTACAGAGATCTGCCTCTTAAGGGTGGGTTCTGGATATCTACCTGCCTCCTACTTAAATAGAAATACAATGAAATGCTCGGGCCATGACAGTTGCAGCGCCCCCTCCTACCTTTCTGGGTCCTCTTCTCAGCTGACGCCTGTGAGGCCATGTAAATGGCTGCCGCCGCCACCGATATTGGGCTCCTTCCAGGAACCAAGTCCAGCTCCACGGCTTTGCGGGCTATGTGTGTAGCTGCCATCTGCACTTGTTTAGGAAGACAAAGGTTGGAACAAAACCTGGACATGAAGTCCCCAGTTGTAATCAAATCCACACTGGTTTCCAAAGCTTTCAAAATAAGTTTAAAACATCGACCAATTTCTTTCTTAGAAATTCGTGATACGGCACATATCTCTAAAAAGAAACAAAAATTAAATCACATAAGTCATATAGTTCGTTTTAAAATCTATCACTGCAGATTATAAAAGTAATATACTCTATTAGCAAAAAATGTCTCCATGATAATTCCCTTAAGAGCTTATTTAAAATTTGTTACGTAATTTAAATGTTAACAAACTTCTAAGATGTTTTTCAAAAGTTAAATGTAGATCTTAATATTTCAAAATCTTAATGTCTCTGGTTTCAATTTATGCAAATAAGTTTCTTCACCCAATCAAAAACTTTGGTATTTATATATTAATCTACAATAACGGATATATCAAGGAGATGAAAAATAATAAGCTAAATAAAGAATGTTTCTCAAGCTACACAATGTCACATACATGCTATCCCTGCGATTACAGCCTACAGCAAAAGGAGATGAAACACATGACCTGTTAGTCTAAAAATTCAACTACCAAACACTTTCAAAATAAATTTAACAAAAGCCTTAGTTTTAGCTGTAATAAAAAAGATGACAAAGGTCACTGCCTCTTCATATTGACATAAGAAAATGTAAAAATTAAACTTTCACAGATAATGGTAATTACAGTCTTAAGACAAAATGAACTTTGGCAGTCAGTTTAAGTATCATGGCACTACTGAACAGGTTGTCAGATATTCGTGGGTAAAATGCAAACTGGATGAAAAATAATGGTCTCTCAAAGCCTCCAACTTAAGTGCGCAAGTGCCGAATATATAACTCAAGAGAAAAAATTTCACTGGCGCATTCTAAGGGTTGCTCCCTCACTTGCAGAGACCGGACTATAAGCAGAAACCGTTTTCCATGCATCAAGTGCACAGGCTGAGTATGGAGCCCTACTCTGGCTCACAATAGCAGGCCTCAAAGCTTACAAAATACCATTAGGCAAAAGACGTCACTACCAAGAACACAAGGCTTACAGGGACTAAAATGACTTTACATGGGGAAGCAGCCTGAAAAGAACATGGTCAGTAAGATCAAAGAATGAATTTTTGTCAGGGAACAAAGTAGCGGGTATTTGGAAATTATACTTAGGTGGATTACATATGTAGCTACAAAGACATGACATAGCTAGTTGGTATCAAAGCTGCTTGACTTTGGTCTATTACTTTAATATGACATAGATAATATTTTTTATCTGTGCAACTAAAAGCTTACCTTTAAATGTCCTAGGAACCCCTTCTTGTCTACAGGCAATATAGAGACAAGCAGAAGCTATGGCATCATTAGCTCTTCCCTTCAGGCTCTTCTGTTCATACACTTGCTTGAATAAATTATTTGTTCGATCCTTCAAAGCAGAGAAACTAAGTTTAATTAATTCTAGGCCACTTAATTAGATGCGGTATCAAAATTTCATGTGTTCGTTAAATTATGCAAAGTCAATGCCAGAACGGCTTAAAGGAGCTGGACAGGTACTTACAACTATATTTCTAGGGAGGTTGATTCTGTCTGCCATGGTAGTAATTTCCCTGAATGCATTCATCATTGCCCGATCAGAACTACTCATTGTTCGCCGATTTTGGTACTTAGAATTGCCAAATTCATCAAAACTTGCAGCTCCTGTACCCTGTAAAACAAAGTTTTATTATTTTATGTAAAACATTTTGAGAACCTGAACAGTTCTTCATTTTTTTACTGTTGCTCAATTACAGTTGTCTTCTTTTTTCCCCTATTACTCCTACCCACCCCCTACCTCCCACATTCAATCCTCCCCCGCAGCCTTTGTCCATGGGTCCTTTATACATGCTCCTTGACTTGACCCTTCCCTTTCTCTCCCCCTTTATCCCCCTCTCCCCTCCCCTCTGGTCACTGTCAGTTTGTTCTTTATTTCTATGTCTCTGGTTCTATTTTGCTCACCTGTTTGTTTTGTTGATTAGTGAACAATTTCTAAGAAAATACAACTTATATGACTCCATTCACCCAAGAAACCTACCCTGTGTGTAACGTCCCTATTCAAAAGAAAAAGTGCCACGTTAAAGTGGTTTTAGAGGTGTTTTCTATCAAATACTTTAAATGTAAGAATATCTGTTATTTGAGAATCTAATCATATAAATTATATTAATAGACCTAAAGGGAAAACTCAACTGATCATCTACAAAGGTGCTAAAAAAGGGCAAGTAAACAAAATTCAAAATCCACTTTTTGAAAATATCTGGTAAAATACTAAAAATGGGTACTTTTTCATATTAGAAAATCACCCTCCCGGGCCTAAAGCTAGCCACATGATTAACAGAGAAACATTTGCAACATTACGTTAGAGTCAGAAGACAAGCACCTCCTACCACTACCACTTTGTAGCACTGTGCTAGAATAACTAGCTAATATGATGTCATTATAATTATTTAGTATAATTATATAAATTATATTAGTATAATTATATTAAAATGAGGCAAAAGAAAAACTGGTACAAATCTAGGAAGGTTAAAGAAAAATTACTTGCAGATATTATCTTTGTCTACCTAGTATACTCAAGAAAATCACTTAAAAACTTCTAAGAATAAGAGAATTCATTAGCGTGACAAGATCAAAATTCATGAACAGAAATCAGTAGCCTTATATGTGTAATCAACCAGTTAGAAGACAATGAAAGAAAAGCATTCCAATTACAACAACAACAAAAATATCTAGGAATCAACTTAAGAAACACGTAAGACTGTCACGAAAAAAACTTGAAAACATCTCTTAAAGGACACATATGCCCTAGGGAAAGGGAAAGACATACCTCTTAGGTGGGAAGGCTTATCATGAAGAATTCAATTTTCCCTAAGTAAGTTTGCAAATAAATGTAACCAAAATCTCAGTGAAAATAACCAAGTTTTTTGTTTTTGTTTTTTTAATAAACAAAGTGATCCTTTAAATGCAAATGACTAGTGAAGAAAATGCTGAAAAAAAGAGCAATGGAAGGAGGACTAAGCTTACCAGATTTTAAAAGTGTGGTATGGAATTTGACTAACTAGACTAGGATAAGAAAACGGATAGAAAGTCCAGAAATGTTACCAAATATTGGGCTGGCCAAGAAGTTCGTTTGTTTTTTTCCGTAAGATGGCTCTAGTAGTACTTACTTGTCTTTAATTTCATTCGGAACAATTGTGTTAGATTGTATTATGACAGCTGACATATCTGCATGCATTAAAAGAAAAAATCAAAATTGGTGAATTTTTGTGTAGCCATTTTAATATTGGAGATGAAAGAAAATAAATGACATTTCAGCATATTATGCTTTATTATTTCAATAAAGGTAAAAATGCAACTGAAACACACAAAAAGAGATGTGTGCAGTGTATGAAGGTGCTGTGACTGATCAAATGTGTCAAAGGTGGTTTGCTATGTTCCATGCTGGACATTTCTCCCTGGACGATGCTCCACAGTTGAGTAGACCAACTGAAGCTGACAGCGATCAAATCGAGACACTAATTGAGAACAAGCAACATTATACCACTCTGGAGATAGCCACATATGCAAAATATCCAAATCAATAAAGTTACTAGGGAAAATGAAAACTGAGTATTTTATTTTACAGAAAAAAAACACATGAACTTTTTGGCCAAACCAATACATTCAAAAATTTACTATAATTGACCCTTGAGTAATCCAACTTTGAACTGTGTAGGTCCACTTAATACATGGATTTTTTTTTAGTAGATACATACAGTAACTGTAAATATATCTTAAGATTTTCTTAACATCTTCTTTTCTCTAACTTTATTATAATACACATAACATACAAAATATGTGTTACTCAACTGTTTATATTATTGGGTAAGGTTTCCAGTCAACAGAAGACTATGTAGTTAAGTTTTTGGGGAGTCAAAAGTTAGGCATAGATTTTCAACTGAGCAAGAGGCCGGTGCCCCTAACCCCTGCTTGTTCAATGGTTAGCTATATATAATAAATGTGGCATTAAAAAAAATTCCCTCTTTTTGCCATATAGGCATAAACCACTTTCAAAGGACACAGGCTAAACTTACAATAGTGACTGTTTGTTTGTGACAGGGAAAAGAGGGGTTGCAGTGGGAACTGAGAGTTTGGGTGCCATCAATGAGGAAAACTCGCTGTGTTAATTTTACGTTTTTGTTTTTGAGTCATGTCATTTCCCATTGAAAAAAATTAAACATTAAAAAAACGTTGCAATGTCAA
Organism: Mormoops blainvillei; assembly: GCA_004026545.1. Taxonomy (NCBI): domain Eukaryota; kingdom Metazoa; phylum Chordata; class Mammalia; order Chiroptera; family Mormoopidae; genus Mormoops; species Mormoops blainvillei. The sequence continues at coordinate 19,382 of PVJD01014429.1, forward strand.
TTAGTTGCAATCTTACATCTGAAAATGTCCTTAGTATACGTTTCTTCCAGTCTGTAAGGTTAAAGCAAATGCAGAAATCACCTGCTTAAAGATATTTCTGAATATTGTAATCTTTTTAACCTAGTGAACACCACATTTTTCAAATCTCACATGTAATTTACAGAGCATGAAAAAATAATTAATGACCTTTTTCATACATTATTAAAAATAGACTACACATTAGTATAGATTAAGTACTAAAATAACATACATTTCCTTGATTCATCCTTTGGAGTACTGCCAGTACTATTTCTGATTTAGATGCCAGAACAAAAAAGAGCCAGGTTGCTAGGAAGATTATGCTACTGTCTTACACGATAGCAGCAGCTACCATTAATTGAACACATACTACACACTACATGTTGTTATAAATACTCTACGTATATTCCCATGTAATCCTGAATCTCTATGAAGTACTATTATTCTCATTCTAGTGATGAAAAATGTGAAGCTTAGGTATTTGCAATTCTAGAAAATATGCTACATTGAGCTCCAATTTATCCTATAGGTGATACAAAGCGAAAAGAAAAGACATTACTAATGTTCTAGGAACGTATCATGATAAAGTCATAGAGACCATACTGTTTAACTTAATTTTTGTGCAAAATGCACTTCATTAAAACAAGGGCCTGAGGTATAAAGATTCTAATTTTGATTTGTTGGCCTCCCCTTTAAGATGGAAGCAATGAATAAGGCAATCATCATTTGCAATGGTATTACTAGCAAATCTTACTCTCAGGTCAAGATTCTTCACCAACAGTTTTGCAAATTTCCCAAAATCCCAGGTCTTTGGTTAGGCCTCACTTGGTATTACCTTGCCAATCATGGTAGACAAATCTCCATCACTCAGAAGAGGATTCTGAGAGTCTCCAACTCGAGATGGATCTTTTGTTGCTTTATCATTGCTGAAAGTTCTCCATTCAGATCCCACATCAATAACCCGGTCACCTAAGAATGTAAACACAAGCTCTTAACAGTCTCGTCAAGACAGGGTTTACGTAACGCCATCTAAGATGACCAACTCAGCCCTTCTATTCCCAGAGAATCTCAACACAGACATCTGGGCTCCAGCATAAGTATCGTGTCTCAGACTTTGTCCTAAAGCGTTTCTTTAACCATTGTGCCAATCCAGTAATAACCCTCTAAAACATTATGCTATGATTAGTCATATTCTAACTCTTGGAAGAAAAAAGAATTAAACACAAATAACAAAATAAACCTATTCAAACGTGATGCAAAGATAAAGTAACAATGATTCTGAATAAAGGTTTACACAAAATGTGCAACAGGCAAGGAAAAAACAGAACACACTATTCCCAATGGTATCAATGCAGACGGTTTAATATAAAAATTATTAACTTTTCATGGGAAATGCTTTGCAAATGCTTATGTTTTGGTATGTATTTGATGAGAAAATATTTTGGCCAACTAATTTATAAAAAATAAACTTTAAGCCTAGAATCAGTGAGAAGAAAACCAAGTAGGCATTTTTTTTTCTTTTTAGGTAGTGACTAAGTATGTCATGCCAAGAAACCAGACAGGAATAGATCCTGTTAATCACCGCTATTGGGGGAATGCTCAATGGCTAATAGACAAAAATTAACATTGAACATAGGCATGTGCTAGTCATTGTGCCCTTTATAAAATGTTCTCTTTTAAAGGCAGGTGTCATTTTTTATTGCCACTTTAGAAATAAGATTAATTTGTCTATGATTACACAACTAGCACTGAAATGGGCATCAAATTCCAGGATCTGTTCTATACTGCGTTGTTAAACATGAGCTTTTCTACTAAAGTGTGATAAAGAAGAAAGCAAGAACCAGACTGTCTTCATCTGTGCCTATACACAACAAACAGAAAGGAAAAAGGAAAGGCAGAAATCAGTTACCTCAGAGATTAAAAGAAGTGCTGGAACTGCAAGGAAATTAATAAAATACTTAACAATATGGACTCTACCATTTGCTGCTTAGCCTTGGACAAATTACCTCATTTCTGTGCCTTTACTTTCTCAGTTTTAAATTTCCCCAATAACCTCACATTTTAAAGACTGAAAGATTAAACAGTAAGCTAATACAGATACAGTGCATGCAAAGTGCTTTAAGAGCACTTCAAATGAGTGCTTCATATTAGCTATTTACTGCTATGAAAATCAAAATAAGATGGCAGATATTCTGACATTTTCCCCTTGGGGGGGGACTAAGAAGAGGCACCATTTGTAAACATTAATCTCCATATCATGCTTTAAAAGTATCAGAGTACTCTGCTGCAGATATTTAAAGAGGTACGCAAAGAACCGAAGAGAGGAACTCAATGTAGACTGCGCGAAGCCTTCTAAACTATTTTTATATGGTATATTAATGAAAATGCTCATAAAGAGCACAGTGATCACAATCTAATCTTTTGTCATAAATAAGCAGGTAAATACACAGCAGAATGGTTCCTGACGGTTTTGGAAAAATTCGTTTTTCTTTGAACATTCAAATCACTTGGGAGTAACCACACCTCATTTGGACTATCAGGTGTCCATGTCACAAGGGAACTGAGATCAGTGGAAGGGCCCCCACAGCCATATCTGTATGCAGCAAGAATGGCCAAGGAGGTAGAAGCAGGGAAATGAGTTAAAAGGCAATTTCACTAGATTAGAGATTGAGCAGATGGCCCAAAATAAGGAGAAAAAGAAGGTTAAATGCATGGGACTGTCATGATGGATTTCTCTGCTTTCTCCTCATAATAACAAACATTATTAAACTTGGGATGCAATTATGTTAATTAAGATTTTAAAAACTTACCTGAAAATAACATAAAATCTGTAATTGTGCACCGAAGCCTTACCACAATATTAAACAAGGTCCATATCTCAGAGAGCACTCTAAAGAGCTTGGTTTTTCTTCCTTTTTATAAAAGAATAATATTTACTTACTTAAAAAATAGTACATACAAGGTCTGTCAGGAAAAAGACCGACCATTAATAATATAACGAGAATGGTTTTTGCGCAACGCCAATGTAACCTGGCAGCCAAGGACAGTGGACTGCAATGTGCCTGTGTTAACAATGTCAACTTCACTGTACTAGTCAGTGGGGGTGGTATACACCATTGAGTGAGCATGTGTTCTGTGTGACTGTCACATTCAAAATGACTGAGTAAAGCAACAAATCTGCATCAGATTTTGCATTAAGCCTGAACATTCCTCTGCAGAAACTACTCGGATGACTCAGAAGGCCACAGCTATGGGCAACTGGTGATCGGCAGCTCCATCATGACAATGCACCCAGTCGTGCATCATGTCTCATGCAGAGTTTTTTGGTGAAACATCAAACCACCCAGGTGATTCAGCCCTGCTACAGCCCAGATTTGGTGCCCTGTGACTTCTGGCTTTTCCCAAAACTAAAATCACCTTTGAAAGGGAAGAGATTTCAGACCATTGATGAGATTCAGAAATATATAGCAGGCAGCTGACTGCGACTGGGAGAACCATCTGAGACCAAGGTGCCTACTTTGAAGGGGACTGAGACATCATGATCCTATGTACAACGTTTCTTGCATCTTTCATCTTCTTTACTAAATGTCTCTAGTTTTCACATTGAATGGCTGGATACTTTCTGGGCAGACCTCGTCATATAAGCAAAACAAAATAACCTGTATTCCCAATACCCAGAAACAACCACTATAAGTGCTTTGATATTCTTTCTGCCTTTTTCATGCATGTGTATAAAGTATTTTTTCCCAAACTTAAAATTAGATCACAGTGTGCCTGCTCCATGACAAGATCTTTTCTTTAAATTTACATATAAACACTAAAGCAAGATTTTTAGATAAAGTTTAGCCCTTTAAAAGTAACCAATAATTAAAGTGACCCCACAATGTCTCCACGCACTTATGTTTTCAAAGAAAGAGAAATCTAACTTCTTCATAGTGAAATAAAAACACGAACATGCACAAAACAAAAAACTACTGCAACCTTCAAATCTGGAGTTATTTACTAAAGTTTAAGTTAAAAAAAAAAATCAGCCCTCACCAGGTGGTTCAGCTAGTTGGAGCACTGTCCCGTACACGATAAGTTCTCGGGTTCAATTCCCGGCCAGGTACATACCTAGGATGCGGGTTCAATCCCAGGTCGGGAGTATGCAGGAGGCAACCAATCAATGTTTCTTTCTCTCTCTATCACTCTCTCTCCCCCTCCCTCTCTCCCCACTCTTCTCTCTCTAAAATCAATTGAAAATAAATAAATAAAACCATATCCTCAGGTGAGGATTTAAAAAATATCAAATGTCATCATTAACTTGTGGTATTTTAATTAACATTAAATGTATTAATTTAATTAATTAAATGTATTAAGAGAACAGTGCAAATGAAAAGGCAGGTAGCTATGCTCACATCTTTAAATCTCTAGAAATCTACAGATAACATAGTACTTAGCCAAGATGCCTCATTTTTCACAGCATTTTCCTTTCGGTCCCAGAGTAACTTACTATGAGTTTCTTTCACCACTTGCTCTATAATGCCCAATAAAAAGACAAGATGGACTGGGGGAGGGGGAAATCTGGCCTAGGATACTATATATAGAAGATCAGGACTAAGCAGTGATGTAATTTTTCCACATATGTGGGAATAATCTACATGACTCATTCAACAATTTCTGGTTTGTGCCAAGAGCCACTGCCTCTTTTATATTTTTAATTCTCAAAACAGTAGCTATAAGAAATAAACTTTCCAAAATAACTCAAATAACAATCATGAAACTACAGCTAGACTATCAGATTATTGCATAAGTAACAAAGAGCAGGGTAGACCATTCAGAAAAAAAAGTCAGAATACATAAAGGATTTTCACTTGGAAAAACACCTAAGTTGAGGTAGTATTTTAAAAACTGCTCTGGAAGGAAAGTGCAATACAGAATCTTTCCAAGGGTAACTGTACCAGGCGGCCATAATGTTTGGGTATACTCATCTTCTGACAAAGCAGCAGCCTGCCAATTAGCACATGTATACACATACCTACAATCCACACGTCCTTTAATGTTCTAGAAATGAGAAACATGGATTTAAAGGGAGACACAAAGCGGTTTTCTCACTTTACCATGATCCTGACGTCCCTTCCAAATGTTCTATAATGTGCATGTACTGACCTTTGGTAACTGCAAAAATAACTTAAGATTTTGTTAACTGGCTGCAGCTTGAAGAGAAAGTCTACTAAATAGGGTATTTTGAGGTCAATCACTAAAAACTAGGGAGCATTAGAAGGAAGGACTACTGCTCTCAGCCCATACTTGGGAAGATGGAGATGGTGATGCTGGGAACAAAAGATGGTGCCCAAGATGGAGAGGGTGATGTACGTTTTCTTCTTCCTAGGTCTCACTCTGAGTAGAATGTGTTCAACTTGTCTGGGGTATAAATTTCAGTACTAGCCTTGCAATCCTGTATTTGGGTTTCTTGTATTTCTCTGGTGTTCTCCCCAAGCTTTGGGTAGTAGTATTTGAGTGTCCTACCTTGTGTGCAAAGGGAAAGTACCATTTTTCTTTGTGGTCCAATACCCATTTCCCTTCCATGGTCAATGGAAAAGACAGTGGAGGTAAGATCTTCTAGAGGGGCAAATCCCACTCTGGACCACAGTCTGAATCTGCCCACCAAACCACAATAGGAGATTGTCAATTTTTACCAGTATCTTTTTTAACCATTCAGAGTTTTGTAAAATTAACGTCTGACAGGAAGTCTATATAACATGAAAATTTATAATAGCTAAAATAACTCTACTATAACATATAATAGGACTACTCCTCCCTCCATCTATAGACTATGATCTTTAACACTTTGATCGAGTTACCCATCCAGAAAAGCAAACACATGCATTATGTGTATTTAAGTATTACATACATGTACAGTTTTCAATCCATATATCAAAGTGGTAGGTCTAGGGTATTAACTAAGATATTTTATCGTATCTAGAGAGAAAAAGTTTCATCTCTTTCAAGAAACTGAGAGTACCCGCCAAAATCATTCACACCACTTTAAAATGGTTCAACTGCTTTGGCACCTACCACCACGATCTGGCAATTACACTCAAGTATCTACCTACAAAAGTCTCACACAAAAATGTTAGTAGTAGCATTATTCATATGAGCTAAAAACTGGAAAACAACCCAAATGTTCATCAACAGTAAAATGTATATAATGGAATACTCTTCTGCCAATAAACTACTGATACATTTCAAAAATACTACTTTTAAGCCAAAAAAAAAAAAATCAGTCACAAGAAAGAACATCCTCTTTGGTTCTATTTATATAAAGTTCAAAAACAGGTAAAATAATCTGAGGATAGAAATCAGTACAGTGGTTGCTGCTGGGTGAGGGTGAGGGGTAAAGGCGATTGTCTAGGAAAAGGCATAAGAAAACTTCTGAGGTAAAGGAAATGGTCTAAACACCTTGTATGTTGGTTATACCAATATATGCAATGTCGAAATTCAAACAGTAGTTCTGGGATCTGTGCATTTTACTGTATGCAATTATAACTCAATAAATTAAGAATTAGAATCATCCCCACCAAAATACTGTTGATTTTGAATTAAGCTTCACCAAACCTATACATTTGGGGAAATGACAGAACAATTTTTATCAATCTTTTTGGACAAGGAAATATACTCTCTCTTCTTTCAGAGTGTATGTATTTCATAGTTAAGACCAGAACTAATTTTTTTGTTAAAAATCTCACTTTCTAACTAGTAATTGCTGTAATATTTTATATGCTTAGATCCAACCACTTTTAAAAGTCTATTAATTTTTAAAATTTGATGTGAATATTCTGCATATAGAATCCCATCAGTGGCAAAGAATTTGTTCCTTTTCCAAGCTTAACTCCCATTTCTATTTTATACCTAAAGCACTTGTCGGAACTTTCTAAACAATGCCTTTGATTAAAAACAAAATGTCTCCAATATTTCAACATTATGCGTAAAAGAAAGAGGTGAACTGAAATAAGTTTTCCATTAAGGCATTTTTCTACTCTAACTCAGAGTATCTTACATTGGGAATAAATGTTGAGTTTATTAAATACCTGTCACTTAGCAGACCATAGCATTTCTTACATACTGTTTTCTTACATTATAAAAGTTAACCACAATTGTTTGTGGGTTATTATTTTCTCGTATTTATGTGTTAGGATAAATTAAGTTACAGTGGGATAATAAGTAATTTCAGAAGTTCAGTGGTTTAAAACAAAGATTTCTTTCTTATTAATACTACATGTCTACAGAGACAGCAGGGCTTTCTATTCCATCCTTATTCAAGATGATGCAACCCCTACCACTTGAGACACGGCACTCAGCATACTAAGGGAAAGGGAATGTGGTGAATTATGCACTGACCTAATGGTTTCCAACAGTAACTTTTCCATTCGTTGGCCAAAAACAGTAAAGGATGATGCTTAACTTCAAACGTGGTGGGGAAATACAACTGTACTATGTAGCCGAAAGGAGAAGAATTGGAAATATGAGGGAATAGTCATCAGTACTGTTCCACAACATTTAGCAAACAGAATAGCAAATAGTATTAGGGGGCAGGGGATGTGTGATTTATATATATTCATTATATATAATCTCTGTGACTTCCTCTTTGTGCCACACAACAAACTAAGGAATCAAAGTTAATACTAACTTCACTATATTTTGGCATTTGTCACAGAGAAGTAATGTTAATGATTTTAGGTTCTTTCAAAGTACAATTTTTACTGGTTGGTTTCATAAAGTTTCTTTAACAAAAATATTTTATTAAAAGGATAAATTCCCACTCTGCCTGTGTGGCTCAGCAGACTGGGTTCTGGTCTGTGAACCAAAAGGTCACTTGGTGTGATTCCCAGTCAGGGCACATGCCTGGGTTGTGGGTCGGGTCTCCAGTAGGGGCACATGGGAGGCGACCACACATTGATGTTTCTCTTCCTCTTTTTCTCCCTCCCTTCCCCTCTCTCTAAAAAATAAATAAATAAAATCTTTAAAAAGAAAAAAAGGATAAATTCCCAGTAGTGTGTGGGATTCTTAATTTGCAATCCTGGGGATCTTCTGCTAAGAATATAACATTTTCTTCTATTGTGCCTGTAATATTTGATCCTACTCAGCTGGATCTTGAAATAGGACCAGTGATGGCTATCTTGTCTTTACCACTTTCCCATTTACCCTGGATATCCTCAGGTTTATTCTCTGCTTTACTCATTCAATTTTCTAGAATGTTAATTCAGTTAATTGCCACTAAAACACTTTTTACTGTTTGTTCCTTGTATTATCTTATTTCTTTCTGATCACATTTAACAGAAACATTATGGAAGCATTATTTCACCGATCACAAAAGTCAGTTATTATCTATAGCTTTCTTCTAGTAAACAGTCAGGAGCAGAATTTTCTTTAAAGTCCTTAGAATTACAATACTATTCCTCTTCATTGTAGTTTGTAGTCATTTAAGCCTCATGTTGACTTTTATGCTTATTTATCCTGTAATAAAGAATTGTCAATCCAAGTCCAGTGGTGACAGTGATGCTGGAAAGCCTTTTAATCCACTGCCACCAGTACTCACAGTCTCTCTGGGTACTCACAGTTCCTGGCAGATAACAGATGATCCAAACAAACTCAACTCCCAATATGGTTCAAGAAGTGTATTACAAAGGACACAGGTAGGTTGGTAATCAAAGCAAAAATAACACTGACTTAAAGAAAACAGAACTCTCTCGGGGTAACAGTCTATAATAATTAACTAGTGTGACCCATGCTCCTCCTATCTTTTTGATAATCCATCTTAATCATGACCTTCATTTTGTAGCATAAGATGGCTGTTGGTAATTCCTTCCATCATGTCTGAATTCTAGCCAATAGAAAGGAAAAGAGGGAGGGCACATCCCTTAGGCAGAATCTAGAGTTGTACACACCTACAACCCACATGGCCATACCTAACTGCAAGGGAAGTGGGGAAATACAGTCTAGCTGGGCAGCCATATGCTTTGTTAAAACTTGGGGGGTTCTGTTACTAAAGAGTGGGTAAACAACCCACAGCCACTGCTATAAGGAATAATGGGGTAGGAGACAGAGGAGATAGGAACAAATGATCAATAGAAGGTATCAGTACTTTACCTTATAGTCTAAAAGAAACTAGTACATAAAGACAAATAAGTAACATTTAAACTCCTTACCATGCAAGCTATAAGCTGTAAATCCACCAAAGGTATTATTGTACAGTATTAAAACCAGAACAGCTTAAGGTAGCAATCTTAACAGTACAGGGGAAAACTGAAACATACTGAAAAGCAGCCAGGAAGCTAATACTAAAGAGGGTCTGATTTCCTAGCCTGATCTCAACTTTTAGAATATTTTTCTTTTGTTTCTTACTATAAGTAAAGCATTTTTTAAAAGGGAATATGAAGAGGAATCAGAATTTCAATTTCTTCTGACATCTTCCTGGAAATTGATCTTATTTAAGCATTTTGGTATACATCCTAAAATAGAGAATTTGGAAGTAGGAGTCTTAGAACAAAATTCCCCAAATTACATGTTTTCATAGACTCGGTTTATCTAAAACCATTTAGTTTAAAACTAAAAATTTTTCCAAAATGTGCTGGGTCTAAAAGTTAAATAATCAGAATGGAAAACTGTTTAAACCAACACACAATACTTACTAAACCTAATGCTGAAAATGAAATACATCATGAGGCTTTCACATCTTCCTCAGTCATTTACGCCTTTCTACCATTCCCAAGATATCTCAAAGAACCTAGGGT